>VWZW01001414.1:820629-984178 GCA_013397115.1 Edolisoma coerulescens | reverse complement strand
CGGGCGGGGGCGGCCGGGCGGAACCGGGGGGAGCCGCGCGGGGAACGCGGGGCCGCCCGTCACGTGACCGGGCAGCGGGAGCGGGGGTGGCACGTGACCCGCGCTGCGGCTTGGCTTTGGAGCACGGGCTCTTTCTCTGCTCCCCGTTCCCGCTCCCAATCCAAGCCCAGTCCTGCTCCCAATCCCAATACAGAGGCGATCGGCCCCTCCCCGCCCCGCTCCCGTAACACCGGCGACGACCGAAAGCACCGGGCTCCGTGGCGCGCGTGGCCCCGCCCGTTCCTGCGGCGCCTGCCCAATGGGTGCGCCGGCCGCAGTTTAACTGGGCGGTGGGCGGGCCCAGCCGTTGGTGCCGCCATGAGCAGCGCTGAGGGCGCAGGTAGGGCCGGGCCCCGGAGGGCGCTGAGCGGGGCTCGCTGGGGTCCGGCCTTGCGGTGGGGCGGGTCTGGTGCCCGCAGAGCCGGGGGAGGCGAGCCGGAGAGCTTCCTTCTCCCTCATCACCCCCTGCTGCTCGCATCGCTGGCACCATTTTATTCAGCTCTTTAAAGCTGTCGTTTTCTTGTGTTGTGGCTTTTTAAGCTCTTTGCGTTAACCTCCTCCTTCCCCTCTTTCGTCTTTGTTTCGTTCCTGGCTACACTTTTAGCTTAATAAAGCTGCAGATGAACAGTAATTCGAGTCTTCCAATACATCAGCCTGAAATGTAGGAGATGCTATTTTAACCTTTCATGCATCTGAAACTTAAAATAAAGTGATATCTGGAACTGATGGAGGAGTAGAGGGATGGAAAAGTAACACTCCCTGTGTAGAGAAGACTGAAAACTGTACAAATTAGTTGCTGTTGTAGTAATTCTGTACTTTTTCCTCCCAAACATGACTTATGCCCTCTCCAGTAAATTAAAGTTCTTAATACTTGCTAAAATACTATTTTGATTTCCAAAAGCAACATCTTGGGGAAAAATCTGGACTTAGAAATCACAGACTAACAGAGGTGGAGACTATAGTTCTTCCAAGTTGATATTTGAATTGAGTGACAGGGAGGACTGTAGAGGATTCATGTCCTTCAAAGCACTTTGAACTCAGGACTCAGAGTCTGGGGAAAATCAGGATATTAATGCACATATCATTGTGCTCAACAGGGCACTTGATAGGACCACTTCTGTATTCTAATCCTTAAATAATTAAATAAAGTAGAATTTACCTTTCATGAGGATAATTTACATTAGCATTGATGTCATTGCCTAAGACTATTAGAGAACCTGGGTTTATAAGAAAAGCTGCTGTTTTCCAAAAAATTACCTGTCATTTCTGATCATAGATAAATGGTGTATCAAAGCTTGGTTTGCTAAGGTCTTGAAGGTTTGGAATTCCTGGCTATGAGACCAGATTCAAATTTGTTTTTCATTACGTGGAAAAAAATTAACCTGCCCAGCCTGTGGTACTTCAGTGCCTTTCACCTCCCAAGTCCAGTTGTGCTATGATTGCACTTGAACAATATGTTTAATATTTTGGATGGATGGGACAGCCTCCTGGGTTTGACCACCTCTGGTGGAGTCAAAGACACTTACAGGGGTTCCACCTTTCACTGTAACTAACCATGTCTTTATTTCTATGTCTTTCAGTTCTGACATTAGTATTTTTTTTCTAAATAGATTGGGTTGATGTTGCCAATGATCTTTTGAGGACCTGTCACATAAACCAGCACATAAAGCATCTCTCAGAATGTGGTGCTGACGTGTTTGTTCATCTTTATGAGTCAATCTTAGGAGAAAAAGTACCAGGTAGGAATGATAATTGCTAAATCTGCTTTTTATTTTTGTCTCTGTGTATTTTGTAGCTAAAGAAAATTGAAACTTGTAAAACTTCCTACAGATGTAGGGATTTAAAGTGTCCAAGCCGAAAATATAAGATTGTCATTCTTTAAGAAGATTTAATTAATATTGGCCAATTTTATTTTAATTTTGGACTGCTATGAATGGCACCTATGAGGATAGCCACAGCAAAACTGCTGTAAATTAGGCCTTGAAAGCTGTCTGTGGGCATAATACTTCTGAAGAGTGTGAACTGGCTGATTTTATCTTACAGCAGTGTTAATGCTGAAGCCTGCTCTCCTAAAATGCTTAATACTTACAGTCTGCTAAGAGCTGAGCTGTGATTTAACCCTGCTTTAACCACGCTCCACTGGACTTCAGTGACAACAACTAAGCAAAGGCTATACAATTATGTATTTGCTTTATTCATAAAGTGTTACGTGTGGGAAGTGTTAGACTACTAATTGCAGAAGATTTTAATAGCGCTGAGGTAACTGGCACCTATTGAAGGTAGAAGTCCTGTTAAAATGTAAGCCTAGAACTAAAATTAATGTTGTTCCCAATTAATACACTGCAGTCCAATTAGTGTGTGATAGGAAAAGAGGAAGCCCTAACACAAACTGCAGTTCCAGTTTGATGGTCTGGACTAGGTGTGTGTGCTGGGAGTGAAGGAGGAGAAATGCTTTAGTAGTCTCTATTCTTGAATTTAATCCTGATAAAACCCTCACATCTTCCAGGGGGTGTTCTAAGATTGTGCTCAGTATTTATAAAAGATTTCATAGGACCATATGATAGTTGGGCTTTTCACCAAGGACACAAGGTACTGAAAAAATACTTACTTCTAAGCAGAAGTTAAAGTAGTTTAATTAAGGTACCTGCAACAAGCTATCCATTTAAATAGCCTAAAATCTATTATTTATTTTACATAGATTTCATAGCTCCTCCCAGAAGCCAAGAGGATGATGCACATAATGTACAAGCAGTAATAGATTCCCTGGCATTGGATTATTTGCAGGTCAGCTTGTCTCACATCACTGGTAAGTACTTGATTTAATGAGACAAACACCAGCTGAATATCTGTGTGGTTTAATTTGAACACTTTAAGAACCAGGTGTTACACAGCTTGCTTTCATACTTGCATGGAAGGTCTTTTTACGGTAGCGGATGTCATCAGAACACTGACCCCTTGCCTTGGACATCAGGTTATAAATTGAAACAGCAAGCAGAGAATAAATAAGAGAAAGAAATGTTAAAGTTAACATCCAGCCATGCTTCATTTGGCTGCTAAAGTGTTACCTGAAATCTGTTACTGGCTCATGCTTGGACACTGGGTTTTAAGACATGACTCTGGAGTTTCAAACTTGTTACTACAATTTTAAAAGTTGGTGAGTGAAGAGTTGAACTGTGCTGTGTTATCTATACACAGATAATGGCTTTCTCTGAGTATTCCTGTGTATGGTCTCACATAGCATAACCTGCAAAGAATGAAAACTGCTTGATAAGAAGTATCTCTGACTTGGTACCTGTACACTGTGGCTGGTGTTTGCAGTCCTGCTGCCACTCCATAGACTGGTTCATGCTATAGTTTTATGTATAAGAAAAATATTAAATATCAACTGTCTCTGAAAATATCCCTGAATATGTGTGTGTGTGAAAGCAGTTACTGCATCAATAAACTTTCACTTATTAGAACTGAAAAGATGTAAATTTAAATAAGGCACTTAAAATACACCTTAAGCTTACCTACATAGCCATAAATAAGTGACCAGGTGTCTTCTGAGCTGACACCTTTACAAGAATTTCCAGGCACTCTCCTACAGAAGACTGTTGCTTTTGAGAATTTTTCTTCTGTGAAGTACTAATTATTAACATGTGGCATTACTTTCTCTTAAGGTGAGAACATTGTGAAAGGAGACAGGGAATCTATCAAAAACCTCCTCGAAATATTTGATGGTTTGTTAGAGTATCTTAGAGAAGTCAGTGAAGCATCTTCTCAGACTGGAGGTGAGATGTAAACTCAAAATGTTCCCAATGTAGCAAAGATTTATTTGGGGTTTTTCATTACTTGTAACCTTGACAATGGAGAGAAGTGAAAGACAAAACTGACCCTGGCAGAGGAAATTTCAGTGGTGAAGCTGAATATTTGCATTCCTTATTTTCATAAGCAATAATAAAATAGATAATTACCCCTCAAACTTACATAATCTTTCTGCTTCATTCTTGTGGCAGAAGCCTACTCTAGACAATTCATCCTTTGTTAGTTGCTTTTCAACCTGTAAGTCAAATGATTTAGGATTAGGATTCAAGGAGGGAAATATTGGATTCTATTGGAACAATGAGCAAATGTCCGTTTTACTTACTAGGACATAAGGGGGATGACAGCCTTTCCTGGGAAGTGGGTCCTGGGAGTAGATCCATAGCAGGGGTTGTTTTGAGGAAAATGGGAAGAGAAGGGGCTCAGCCCTGCAGAGGCAACTTACTGCAGACAGTACTGGTCTTCCTATCTCAGAGCTAATAAGAGCTGTCACCACTGGCTGTTGCACTCTGAGTAAAGGGGAGAACACTTGGTGCCTGAGACAGTTCCCTCCTGACCTGTTCCAGAGTGGACAGAAGAAAGAGGACAGTAGGAATGTTCAGTGCCTGTACTGCTTTCCCCTTCCCTCAGACTGCCAGCCTTGTTACCCAATAGGGGTTAGTGGCTCAAATTTTCTAGCTGTAAGTCCACACTTTAATTCTTTTGAGGAAGAAGAAAGGTTTATTAATAACTGGAACAAGGGGATATATGGTAGTAGTATAATTTTTCAAAGCTTAGCATAAAAGTTGCCCCACCTCCCCTGTCCCCCCCTCCATGGGGGAATGTTACATGTCATCATTTTAGATAAAACACTATAATGTTGATATTACACATAAACTGTTTTGATGATATTGGAATTAATACCTGTTATTTTATAGGTAGAAGTAGTTTTCTTGAAAATAATTACCTCTTGGTTATTAACAGCTGAGATAAATATGCTGTCCAGTGATGAAATTCAAATTGCATCTCAAGAGCAGATGGAAAGCACTGCTGGTCAACTTACACAACGTACACTACTCTCATCAATTGAAGGGTAAGAACAATTCTGAATATTTGCTTTGACATAGTGATTGACTGTGGTTGTGTATCTGTAGAGAAGTTAGTAGGTTTTTTATAGTATAGACACCTACTGATTACATATGCCAAAAGGAATGTGAGGTGACTCCTTTGGTCAGGCTAAAATTACATCTGGGACTTCTTTTTGCCCTTGAAGAGTCGCTGGTTCTATTTCCCTTAAGTTTACTTTTTATGTGGGATGAAACAGCTTGTAAACTTTGAGCAGTTTTAAAGATTGTATTTTAAAGACTGATTCGTCAAGCTGAGTTCAGTTTGTGGTTGTGACTCCTGCTCTGGTTTGTAGCAGCAGGGCCGTGTCCTGCACGGCTCCTCGGCAGCTCCATCTCGTGGGCTGAACGGGCAGAGGCTGAGAGAGAAAATATTTGATGGCTTTATGTTCCCCTTAGGTCCCAGTCAGAATATTTTGTTCTAACTTGTGATCCAGATGGCTCAGAATCTACTAGTGAATTAATTAAACTTGGAGAAACCGCTCATTCGTTTTCCAAGAGAGGAGAAGGTGAGTTTGGGTGAAAAAAACCTCTTACTCTTCTGTAGTAAGACTTCTAGACTTTTTGTTTCCTTTTAAAAAGTTACTTCTTTCAGACAAATACTGTTTTAAATCTTTATTAGAAAAAAACCCCCAAACAACCCACAATAAGTAAATACATCTTGCTGAATTAAAATTTCTGAAATATTCCAGGCATTATTTTTCATGACTCATGAGCTACCTTATTTGGATAAAGGTTTGTTGTTTGAGTTCTAATTCAGTTCTCCTACAAAGGCATCTTATCCTTTTCAATAGAATAGGAGAGTTCTGAAGATTTTATTTCATTTGTCGCAGTGTAAGATGTATTATTTAAGACTGTAAAAAGACCAGTAAGTTCATTCTTAAAGAAGACTTGTTAGGAGTGTATGCCCCTTCAAAACTTCATGGGTGGCTCTGAAACGAATAATGTGCAGGTGACTTAAATGGAGCTCATTTTTATTTCCTGTTTTTCTATAAGAATATTCCAATTCTTCCTATTCTTATTGATGATTCATCTCCTCAAGTAGAGGCATAAAGAAATATTTTGAATTATGAACATTTCATTGACTGGAATTACAAGTAAGAATTTAACAGACCTATTTTGAGCATAGTATGGATTGCTGACACCAAGGAATGAGCAGACATTAAAATTGTCCATCTCAACAGTTCATGGCAAGATGCTTTATAAATCTTAATTTAATCTTTTTAAACATACACTTTTAGAATTTCAGGTGCCTATACTGTGTCTAGCAGAAAAGGACACAGGGGCAGAAGAATCTGAAAGCTCAGAGGCTCTTGCAGCACTGCCCAGACTGTTCTCAGAAAGTGAAAGGGGGACTGTCAAGGAAAAGGAAGATGGTGAGTATTGATTCTTCTGACAACTCATCCACCTGGTTTTGACTTAGGGGTGTAGGGAACTAGGGTAGTGTGGAGGAGAGTTTTAGTCATGAATGGAAACACTTTTAGTCATGTTTTAAAATAAAGCCTTTTCAGAAATACAGTATTTTAGTCTCTCTAAAGTTGAGTTGGCAAACTTTCATTATCTGGGGTATTTCTGCTTAGCTAGGATTTGGCTTCAGCTAGGCTGTTTTTAATTGTGGTTTGTATTCTTTTCTTTTGTGGTTCAAAACACTAAAAAGTCCTTGTGGAAGATCCTCAAATCATGTTCTTAAGGCATAAAAATGTTACAGCACTGTCCTATGCAATCCAACAAGGATGGCAGCTCACATTAGATATTGAGAAACTTCCCTTTATTATGTACAGACAATGCACAAAACATGTTCTGCTTTCCCAGAAAACACTTCAAGTTCTTTGTATTTGCCTCTTCAGGATGGATGGAGTCTGTTCATGCTGGTGAACCTCACAAAGGGAGTTTGAGTGCCAGTGCTACAAAACTGGGGGAGCCTATCCAGCAAGCAATTCCTCTGCTGCCCCCCTTCCAGCCCTCGGATCCGGGATGGAGAGATTACCACAGCTCAGACAGACAGGCAGCAGCTTTGGCTTGCAGTCAAGCAGTGAACATTCCTACTGTAAGGAAAAACCTACCCTTTGATTATTTCATTTTCTTTTAGTAACCAATACTGCTTTCGTTTTAAAACCTCCTAGTTTACTTGCAGAATGGGAGTAGCTGGTCCCTGAAGAACACTTCTGAATGTGTCAGAGTTTATCTCAGTTCCAGGAATTTTGGATTGTGGATTTGTTCTTCACTAAGTGTCCTGAGAGAAATTTAGTTTGAGGGGTGTGTTTATTTTATACATATATACATACACATCTCCACAGTCAATGCAACTGCACAGTTTACAGTATAGTAAACAAAATAAGTATAGTGATTTTTATTTATCTATAAAATCGATTTCCATTTGCAGACAAACCTAATGTATGACCTTCCTGTCAGCACTCTCCTGGGAATTTATAGAACTCATCTTCCTTTTTATTTCAGATTGAAAAGTCACTTACCAAAAAATTTGATGATGTTTCTGATAGTCTTCCTCTATCAAGAAAGATCCCTGGTGAGAGAAAATTTTGCATCCTATAGGGTAACTCTTAGGTGTTATAATGTTGCATTTATTTTTACTGGCACTACAAGAAACATTGTTTTGAAACTGCTAGTGCATTTGTTTAAATTCAGCCACAAGTTCATATTTCTATCTCTGCTTTACAGAGAAACAGAAATAGGTTACTTTTAATCTGTTCCCTGTACTGGAAAAAAAAGTAATCCATGTCCCCAATTCAACTCCTTTCTTAGTTAATGCCATTAAGATGGGCCTATACTACAGAAATCTCTTCCAGCAGATAAGTCCCATGGCTGAGCTTATTCTGAGCAGAGAAACATGGGACAAACAAGCCAGTTTCAATTCTAAGAAAAAACCATTAACTGCTGTTGTAGAAAAGGTTTAGAAGCTACTTTTTTCAGTACTCATTTTCTCTGTTGCCTTGGAAACACTGCTTACCTTTTTTAGTTTCCATACCATTCCCATGACACTGAACATTGAAGACTGGAGAAATTACCAAAATGAATGTCACAACTGGGTAACCACAGTTGCTTTGTCATTCTGTTCTCTGAATAATTTGGATCCACAGGCCATGCCTCACATCTTTTTTTACTTGTTGCCCACATTAGTAGGCACAGTGCCATTAACTCACACTTACCTGTCATCTGCTTCTGCAGTGGGAGAAATGGTGGGATCAGATGATGCTGAGGACAATGTGACAAAGGTACATGTTGCATCTTAATTTTTGGAATTTCAATCAATATTTTTTGATTTCTGCTTAATTTGTCTGTTATCTTGTGGCACTTCTGGGCTTATTTCAAACCTGCTTTGGACTTGCTTTCCTCAGTACACAATCAGTGATGCAGTGTTGTTAGACTGTGATTATGTGCAGCCTGTGAGTCATGTCAGTTCTTAGTTCTTCTTGGAGTTGTTTGCTCCAAAATGTACAGAGCCAGCACCCACAGAGTTCTATTTATCACAACCAACCAGTTACTGATTATCTTGCTTTTTAATCAAAAATGTACAAAGCACAGGAGTATAGTCATGTTTTTTCTCTGAAGTGTATCAGCATTCTAAATTAGTAAGAATTTTGGGGGTTTTGGCCAATAAAACTTTATATTTACTCCTTTT
Organism: Edolisoma coerulescens; assembly: GCA_013397115.1. Taxonomy (NCBI): domain Eukaryota; kingdom Metazoa; phylum Chordata; class Aves; order Passeriformes; family Campephagidae; genus Edolisoma; species Edolisoma coerulescens. The sequence goes on along the minus strand of VWZW01001414.1, from coordinate 975,592 downwards.
TAAAGATCCGTGAACGCTTATTATATTCTTTCTTTTTATTTTCTTGCATTGTCCTTTGCTTTTCAAAAACTGAATAATGCAAAACCCACAAACTGGTCAGCAGATACCATTCTGTGCCCATAGAAATGTGTCTGTAAAGCAAGTTTCATTCTCTGGAAACACTATTTTTGCCTTCTGCAACCACAAGAGGTACTCACAGACTTCACTTATTCCAATAGTTTAAACAGCTTTTACTTCTACATTGTCTCTGTTTGAAACTCATTTTCCATTGGTGCATTTCCCAGTACGTCCGTGCCAAGCCCAAGTTACTCCAGTTTGAACAGAGAAGTTAGCAGGCAGTACTAAACCAGTGCAGCTGAACGGCACAAGGACATGAGTGTTCTCTTTTGGCTCACTCTGAGCTGCAGCTCAGTCTGTACGAAGGGAAGTTCAGCTTATTTCCACTACCTGGCATCAGTCCCAGGCTGATGAGGTGGAATGTGGAGATACTCATTACCTTAACCTAGACCCTGTTCTGGTTCAGTGGTTTAGCTGTGAACTGGTCTTCCATACTTTTGCTAGTCCATTTCTTTAAACATTAATTCTCTAAAGCACACTATCTGCAGTCAGGAGCCTAGAAATATATATATTTTTATATATCTATACTCACAGGGTTTGAGATGGTTCTGTTACAGCATCTCTACTCACCTGATCTATAAAATCTTCATTTATTCATTTTCTTAGGTGCCTCTGGTATATGAGTCTTCTATATCTGCCTCCTCTATTGAGGAAAAGCTCTCACTACGTGCTGAACAAGTAACACAGACTCCAAGACCTGAATCTCGGTACCAGCCTAGAACAACAAGGCAAGTTCAGATTTTTGATACTGAACCACATCAGCACTTCCATTTCCATGGCCTGCCAGCCCCCACTTCCTTTTTTAAATAAGATCTCTCCTTCCTTCGCTGTGTGGCAGTGAAAGATTAATTCTAACAGAAAGATTTCCTGTTTCTCCTGACATTTATTCATTTTGTTAAATATGGTCATAGGTGTTTACACATTCTGCTTTACTTAATCCTATAAAAAAGTGCTTAGGGAAAAAGTGAACTGGAATTGTGGGAGATAATGCTCATCTTCAAGTTTTTAGAATAGAAATGAAATCTGTTTTCTGCTTTAGCAGATACAAAAATTCCACCACAGATTCACTTGAAGATTCACTTTCTCACAGAACAACAAAGGAGAAGGTGCCCGAGCAAGAGTTTCATGAAGCATCAGAAAATCTGTCTCGCAGACTAAATGAACTAGATTTAGTAAGTGAAATCTCTTCTTTGTTGAGCTGAGCAATCCAGCTTTAGTAATGACAGTGGAAAGAACAAGAGTATCAATGTAATATGGACGAAAAGGAAATCTGCAACTAACACCTGGCTTTAGTTCATTCAAACTTAACAACTGTCTGTTGAACATGACCCCCACAAAAAAATCTATCCCATAGATGTTGAAGAGAGCTTTGGGTGAGCACACAAGAGAAGAGGAGCTGACAGATGAGGACAGCCTGTCACAGCACAGTGACAGTGTCATGGACTATGGTCGAAGGACAGCTGAGAGAGGTAACAATCCTTGTGCCAGTTAAGTATTGGCATGGAAAAGAATATAAAAGAAACCTTTTCATGTAAAGCTGCTACACTGAATTATGGTTAGTTACTAAGTTTTATATTGCTAGTTCGTGTCTATGTTGTCGTTGAACGCACTCAAACCTGAGCTACAGTAACAGAATTGCAACCAAGTTTCTCTTTAACACTTAAAAACCAGAAAACAGTGGTAAAACTTCGCAAAAAAAAATACAAGGCAAACACAGCTGCAGTAAAAAATGTATAGAAAGTGGGGGGAGGGACAGAATACAAGCTCACAGGACTGTGGTTCTGAAATAAGGGCCTAGTTGCAATACACTTCACTGGTTTTTTTTGTCTCAGATACTCAGTGAATGACCTTTCCCTACAGACACATCACATCCAAGGTACCCAGGCAGGCCACGATCCCTCTCTCCAGCCTCACCCTCATCTCAGCATCAGGAACATAAACTTCATGGTAGTGGAACAGGCGAAATAAAGACAATACGCAGCCAGCTGCAGAAAGAAAGGGATGAAAGGACAAGAAAAACAAAGGTAATTTTTAGATTAGACCTTGTGGTAATTCTTACCAACAGTTATACTAAAACCATGAAAACAGACACTTTTACTTAATGGGAGCATCTGGTCTCCTTTAGTAATCATAACGCTGTTTAATGAGGAAGAGACTTAAACCCCAAATTTTGCAAAAATAGAGTTTAAAGTGGAAGAAGCTACTTTGACCCATGCAGCAAACAAGTTAACAAGGTGGCTGTATAGACTGATTATTTCCTCTGACAAGTCCTTTTATTTTTGTTTTCTAGCTGGTCACTAAAGCTTATGAGAATGAGCTAAGGATTTATGAAGCGAGGGAGAGGCGTATACTTTCCAAGCTCAGAGAAGCTGCCAAGGAAGTGGTAGGTGATGCACTGTGGGGATTGCTGGTTATGTTTTGTTTGATTTTTTCTTTTTAAATTTGTCTAGATGGTCTGTTCAGACACTTTTGGGTACAAAACCTCCTTGACTGCCAGTGTCATAGTTACAACACTGTACAACTGAAGTAGTAACTTACTAATGTTAAGTGCTGCAGAAGAGCTGAGGTTATGCAATAATGAGATGTAACCTTTATTTGAACCCTGACCTGCATTTTGTAAACTCTGGCCTTCTGGAGAATCCAATGCAATATGTCCAAGTTCTCATTCTAAAGTCTGAAAGACATTTAAGTTCTGATAGCCAAACTGTGTTCTATCAGTCTTTCCCTTCTCATACCTGTTCTCCATCTGTTTTACATCTGCTCCTAAGGAACAAGAGTACAAAGAAAACATCTTTCAAGAACCTCCAAAAATCTCTCAGCCAGTGAAAGTTTATTCTAGAAAAACCACACCTCAGTATCCCAAATACAGCCAGTGGATTCCAAAACGAGGGGTCATGAAGCCAAAGCAAGCAGCTCCAAGTAAGAACTGCAAAACTATACTTGGTGGAAAACTGGCATCTTTTGAAAGGATGTGTTGAACTCCAAGAATAAAGGCACCAGTCCAACGTATACCAGTCAGCTGTAGTATTTTCCCTTCTTCTGACCTCTGTATGTCTGGATTTTTGTTAGGGAAGATAATGCTTTAAGTAAATGTAAACCATCAGTGCAAAATCAAATTGTGACCCATTTGCTACTTCCTTAAAATCCCTTGGATTATTTTCAGGGCTTGTTTCCATTGCTGCTAGTCCTGTGCTTATTCCACTACAGTCTGAGCTCTCCTTTTGTTATTTTTCTGAGCATATATCAGATTTAAAATTGGGCCTGTGGCTTGAGCTGAGCCTTGTACAGGTAACAGAGCAGGATTTGTCAGGACCCTGCCACTGTGGTATTAATGCTGCCACCAATTCTGCTGAGCAAGTGATGCTCCAAGAAAGCCAAGCTGCAAATCCTAGACCTAGTTTTGGTAACCAGCACTGTGCATGCCTATGGATAAGATCACCAGATAATCCCCTACATACCTGGATGTTGCTCAGCTACACTGCCTTATTTTTTTTCCAGTTTTTGAAGGCCATACTTGGTAAATACCCTTTTGTTTCATCTCCCTATCATCTTTTCCTGCCAGAAAGATCAAAGATGTAATGGGAATGAGCTGGTTGCAAACCAGTTTATTTTGCACCTGTTTACTTGACCTGGATCTGTCATTGCCACTGCTGTGCTGGCTTTATTTTAAGTTGCTGCAACCAGAGAGAGAGAGAGAGAAAACAATCACTGATTAGCGATGGTCAGAACCACACGAAGAAAGAAGGGGATACCTGTCTTAGCTGGGTGTGGTGGTGGTAGGGAAATGACACCTGAGCTATAAAAGCAATTCTTCAGAGAAAACAACAGAAGATTGGGATTGCTTTCTCTGCTGCTGTGGTGGCAGGATGATGTTATGTCCTTCTGGGCTTAGCTTGACATGGTAACAGCAGCATGGTCATTTTATACCGTGTTCAGTGTGAAATATTTCTGGACTTAGGTTGACACTGTCTACATGAATTTACAACTAAAGGTATTCTCCAGGAATTTATTGCTTACTTCTGTCTTTATCTTACAGTGACAATAAGAGACAATGACCTCCTGTTGCAGCTCCTGGAGGAGTTTCCCTACCTGCACATTTCCCCCCGTACTCTGAATAAAATGTGGCAGCGGCAGCTTGCACACAGTCTGCACCTCAGGGCGCTCTCTGGCAGACCTAGACCAAAAGTCCAGAATGAAGTGAGTGTTCTCATCCTTACCTGCTGAGTGTCAGCAGAGATACCCTGACAGCACATCAGCAGCACAAACAGGGCACCTGCACACCCACAGCACAGCGTGAAAAGATGTTCTGGGAGCTTGGCTAAATAGGGATGTACAGATTTACATACATAGGTTCAACTTGGCATCAGCCACTTAAATACTATGGTCCTTCTTTTATTCTGGTTTCTTGAGTACTGCCTAGGGTTGCTATTGCTTTTTTAAAAGCATTTTGTAGTTTCCACTGCTAGTTCTGAACAGTCTTTTAGTTTAAAAGTGAGTTATGAGATGGAAAAGTTGATTAACTTATACAAGGCAACTCTCAACACAAAACCCAAAACATGGCAGAGGGGCAATATTTAAACCTGCTACATAGGACAGCTTGTCCTGCAGAATGATTCAAGTAACTAGCTTTTTTTTTTAAACCTCCAGGTTGAACAAGCCTTGAAGAAACATGAGCTGCTTGCTGCACTTATTAAGAAAGATCAAGATCACAGCAAGAGACTGGTATGTTCTTTGAAGACTGTTTGTTCCATAATGCAGAGATTTCACATTGAGCTATCTAGAATGCATATTCCCAGATCATGAAAGTGGCTTTTTGTCTTATGACAACTTTAGGCTTTTTGAGTAGTTGTGGTCTCAAAATGCCACATAATCTGTTTGTTGTGTGGCTCCTGGGGTCATGGGAATGGAATATTATTATTATTACACTGCATTGTTGCTTTAAAAGGTAAAACAAATTCTAAAAATGTGCAAGGAGGAGAAACCTGAGGTTGTGTTGCAGCTCCCATGACAGTGCTGACTCCTTAATTCTATACTGACACTACATCAACAGTGTCTAAAGCTTTAAACCATAGCTGCAGAGTAAAACTGGGGTGTGGAGAAGGTCCTTAGTAAAGGACCCTAATTAGCAATGATTAACAAAGCTTTGCCTGCAGGAGTAGCTGTTGGCAGTTTGGTGGTCTGACAGCTCCTGCTCTCCCTTTAGCAAGAAATCAAGCAGCGCATCTACCGCCAGAAATGGGCTCAGAACAAGGTGACAGAGAGGCGGCAGCAGGTGGCCCGGGCCAGGAAATACTACGAGGACTACAGGGTCCAGCTCCGCGCCAGGATGATGCGGGAGAGGACGCGGGAGGCGAAGGTGAGGACACGGGCTCTTGCTCTGCAGCTGTGCAATTCTTTGCTGTCTGGACCCCGGTGCTGAGGTCTGGTAGTTCAAGGCTGCAAGTGCAGTGACCAGAGCCCAGAGCCAGGATGAAGTGGTTGATCAGTCAAGGCTACAGATGAAACGGTTCCTTCTCTGGAAACATGGATACAGTGCAGGGCAAACCACTGTGAAAGAAAGGATGATTTATGGGGCTAAGAGGAGAGAAAGGGTGAAGTATCAGTGTGGAAAAACAGGGCTGGTAACATGAGAAATTGGGGAAATGAGTTTTCAGAAATGGTAGGATTAAGAAGTTGTTCCTATAGTCACCATCCAAAGAAAACAATCTAAATCTTCAGTTAAGGCAACTGATCAAACAGGCAGCTTTGTTATTCAGTTGTGTTTGTTAAACAAGGGGGACTTTGTGACAGATATGATCTAATTAGGGCTGGACATCAGAGTGAGGGAAAGCAAGGAGAGTTATTACACTCCACAAGAGCAGATACACAATTGTCACCTTTCAAAGTAAAAGATTAGAAGTTTACTGCATAATCCACTGTTAGTGATTTGAGAACCGTTTGCTTCAAGCTGTGAGCTACAGCTGGTAAGTGTTCTTGTGGGGGAATGGAAAGCCTGAGTCCAGGCTGGATTTCCTGCTGCTGGAAACCTGGATGAAGGTCCTGAAGTCAGACTGCAGAGTACAGGGTAGGTTGTAAATCACACTGCATGTTCAAAGGTCCTGGCTTGCACAGTTGGGTCATCTGACTAAACTGACATGAAAAATTATTTTATCTATCAAAATTTCAGCTAAATGAGTAATACAAATCCAGCTCAGCTGTATCTGCACCACCGTTTCTAGGTACATAATTGTACTTTTTCATGGGTTGTGGCCTATCCTCATGTAAACACCATTCCATCAGGAGATAAAGCAGCTGAAAAATGTAAATGTGTACTTAAAAAGTTCCTGGGAAAGTTTCGGGTTTGCTTTTTTTTAATTGCTGGCAGATATTTAAACGCTTATTTGAAGAAGGCTTAGAAATTCAGAAGCAAAGACTGAGGGACCTGAGAGTGTATGCTCAAGAGAAGCGTGATGAGCAACGGAGAGAGCACCAGAATGAGCTGGAGTCTCTGGAGAACTACTACAAAGATCAGGTAAAACTTCATCTGGATCAGACAGATCATATTTTTCCAGTTAGAGGTCTTTCTTTAATTAGTTCAATTCACCCACGTGTTATGTTTAGTTTTCCATGCTAGCAGAAGCTATATCTCAAGAATTCCAAGAAATCCAAACCAGAGAGAAAGCACAAGCACAAGTAAGTATTTTTAATTTTGTCCAACTGCCTTTTCTTTTTACATGCTGTGGCTAATGTCAGTATTTTTTTTAGATGCTAAAGAAAACAAGAAAAGAACTGAGATCAAAGATGGAAAAGGAAATAGAGCAACTGCAGGCAGCAATCATACACAATGATGATGACACCTTTTTTCAAGAACTAGAAGCAGACAGACTGAGAACCAGACTTCAGATGGCTTCTTTCCAGTACAGTCAAAGCCATTTCTTCTAAGACTTGGGTAAATGTCACTGCAGTCCTCCCTGGCTAAGATGATCAGAGTCTTTGAGAGCTGCTATAATGGGAAGATGGTGTGAGGCTGTTTTTCTCTCTAAGATACCTGTTCTGTCATTTTGACCTGTCAGGGGTGTAGCTGCTGGGATCTCCACAGCACTTTTATGATTACAAATAAAGTTTCTGAACTACTTTTTACCTTCCAAGCAAGGATGGGATAATGTTGGGCTCTACCCAGAGGAAGTTGGGATGAAGTCAGAGTGCTTTAGTGAAGTTATCCTGGTGGAACAGTTGGATGCTGAGGCTCCTCTGCATCTGTGCTGGGGCTGTTGTTGCTAAGCTGATCTAACACCATTAGCCAGAAATCATGGATTGGAAAGCTCACAAAGCACAAGAAGATCTTTAAAAGAACATCAGAGGTTCAGGTTTCCTGTGAAAGGCCAAGTTAGAGAATGCCTGCAATAAACCTGACATAAATAACTGGGATTTAAAACATTAAGCAAGGGAAGACTACTTATTCCACTCCTTCTTCAGTTCAGTTGTGTTTGCAGCATTGGTGTTGCAGGCTTGATAAAATATAAAGGCATATAAAATACTCCTTCTATGCTACAAATGCATTGGGAAAAATAGTTTGAAATTAGAAAGCAATGAAGATTCTTCTAAAGCAGTACATCTGCTTTGCATGACCTTCTGCAAGAGGTGAACCCTCTGGGAAGGAGCTGTGGACAGCATTCCTAATCTTCCACAGGGCCACAGTCACAAGTGCAGCCTGATTACTCCATCTTCACACTGACAGAACCAGAATTAAAGAATGATTAAATATTTCACCAGTCAGCTTTTACCTTACTTCAGGTTGTAAGGTCTGATTCCAGGCAGAGCAGGAGCTGACAGCAGGCACTACACCTATTGTAGCATCTTCCAGTGCTATAAACAGTACAGTGCTCAGCAGGAAATCCAGGTTTCACCAGCCAAACACTGTGGGCCCCAGGAGGTGCCAACACAGAGGGATGAGTACTTAAACTAAGAACAATTACATAAAACCAAGCTGATACTAATGAAGCCCATTACTGATACAGTCTCCTCTGCCTGAGTAGAAGAGTTCTTGCTTAAAATTGCTGTGTGAGAAGTGATACAGGAATACTGGATTTAATTGCATTGTACATACAATATTTGAAGGTTGCCGTGAGGGCGTGTCTCTGATGGAACTGACAACACACAGAGAGAATTCACACTCATGCACTGTAAAAAGAGCTACACAGGAACAAAACCCCCCAACATCTGAAGGAGCTTCTTTTAGATATTAAACAAACCAGCCAGCTGTTACAGCATGAGATACCTCACTGCAAAAATAGAGACCCAAAAAACACACACCAAAACCTCTCCACAAAACCAGAAACACAAACCCTGACTTCCACAAACCTTTTCAGGGAGTTGCTATAAGCCTGGCTAACTTGAAGCCTTTGGGGGGCAATATTTATCAGCTAAGTTGATGAAATTTAACAAGTCTTTACCAAATTTCCCTTTATTTCCCTCAAGGACGATGGTGTAGCTTTGCTGAGTTTTGAGAGGAGATATCTGCTCACCAATGCTGAGATAAAGTCTTTGCCAAGACATGCCAGTACCTGAGAGCCAGAAGACCTGCTGTGTTTGACTAGAACATTCAGCACACTCCTTGCTGTAGGTAACAGCACATAAGAAGTCACCAAGTTTTAAGTATTTTCTCCTGAAACAAAGTCGAGTTACTTTAAAATTACATTGTTACATTTTAAAGTTTTAATTAAGAAAAACTTAAAACTTTGAAAACCATTGATGCTGTGACAGTGCAAACAGCATACAATTTATTGCTCAACTTCTGCATGGGTACATACATTAAGTACTTAAAAACCATTTTATACAGATTTTTTTTTGTTAAAGCTCATGTAACAGCTGGGTGAAAATACAATGATACCAACGCTAAAACACTCTGTAATAAATACAATGGAAATGATAAACTAAGAACTGTCAGTTTGTGGAGGAGTAATTACACTTGTATAAACTAATTACAACTACAGACAAAGCTCTGAGGATGTGGTAGAGCCAGGAACCTACTACATAGTGTAAAGTACAACAAATGGCACCTGTTAACTGGGTGGTGCTGTTTAAAAAGATGCTACATCGAGCTGGAAGATGGTGCTGTGACAGAGGAGCAAAGCCTGAACTTCCATCAATGCAGCCATTTAAACACACCAGGAGTTCAGTACAGATGTAGTGTTGTAGAACAGGAATTTCAAAACAGCTTGTGTGCTCTGGACTTTAGTACAACACAAAAATTTGGTACAAATAAATCAGTTTAGGGAAACTGAAACTATGTGCAAAAAAAAAAATTAGAATACATACTGTACAAAGCACCATTACAAAACTCTTTACACCGAGAAATTAAATCCTCTGAAACTCAACTGTGAACTGTATATTTGAAATCTACAGAAGTCACTGTTCATAATTAAACATTCATAATGAAAAGCAACAGCATAAAACCATGATGTGACATCTCTCTAAAACAACTAAAGACTGGATAAAGTAAAACCCAGTAAGAGGGACACATTGAAATAAATATTCACATTAATCATGGGGTGAAAGTCCAAGGTTAAAATGCAATATTAGGCTTAGCACCTTTTTGAGGGGAAAGTAGCTGACATGTTCTTGAAACAAAATTTTGGAAAGGAATCAACCCTTTACCATTTTCAGATAAACATCTGACTGGGTGATGAGGTGCTTTAGTTAAAGCTCTCAGTCTTTATGAAGGTAGAAAGGCACTCAAAATACTTGGTATATTCATCCTCATCTGTCAGCTATGGAAAGTTCAATGCAGATTTGTTTAGTTTTGCCTATAATATATTAAATTTACAATATCTGTGGCAGTTAAAAAAAATTCTCAATGCCATACCAAAATGTTTGGTAGAAAAAACAGATGTACTGCTAAGGCTGCTGTGAAAATGAATGTAATTATCAGCTGATCTTGGGTCTCTGTTCTGCAGAGCTCATCTCCTCCCTCCCCCCAAAGATGCTTTTACGACAGCAAGGTGACCATAAACTATGCATTCAATAAATCCACCAGCCAGATTTTGTATTTGCCATGTTCCATGACCAGGGAGGCTGTGGCCACAGCCTGAGCAACAGCAGGAGGGTGAAAAAAATCACTTCTATGACATTGGGGGGTCTCTCCTGTGAACAGTCAAAAGAAGCTGTCTGTAAAATCCCTGGCAGCAGTAACTCACACCACTCAGACCTTGCAGGGCTGAGCAGAGGCTTTGGGTGGGGTCTGGAGCTGTAGTCCCAGCCACGGGCAGCACTTGGAATGGCAAACACGCTGGGCAAGAACCTGCTGTGCTCCCCCAGACCTGCACAGGCAGAGTGGCAGCTTCTCTGGCAGCAGGGTTACCTGAAAGCCCTGAACTGGGGAGCCCAGCGTGGATGCAAAAGTACCAGCCCTTCAAAGGAGTGCAAGAGTCCCTTGCAATGAAAAAAAAAGGCTGTGATGTATTTCAAACCTGGCTGTCCCAGCAAGTCTCTTGGCTTTCTGCTTACATCCCTAAGTAGCCTCATCCTGCAGCCAGCCCAGAAAGGGAAGCAAGTCCCTTGGAACAAAGCTGCCAGCAACAGCTGTACAAAAAAAAAGAATCAAACCAACATGTGGATTTGGCTCACCAGATTCTTACCACAATTCTATGAAAGTAGTCCCTTGCCCACAATTCTAACACACAACATCCAGTAGTAGTTTACTCACTGTGGCAGTCAGACTTTGCAGAGCAAAATTTAGTTCAATCTCCATAGAACAGAGAAAATGAGCTGGTTCACTGTGACTTACACTGCAAACATGGAACAGCTGGTTACATCCCATCCCTTCAGCATTTTCAATACCTTTGACTTTCTTCTCATTGGCAGTGAAAAAATAGTGCAGATTTGATGATTAATTGTAACCTAAGTTACAAAAACACAACACTGATTGGAAAAAACCTGCTACTTATTCCAAATACTCTCATGGCTGAGAGGAGAATGGCACCGTCTCTTAAGCAGCCTGATTTATCCACACACCACGAGCAGATCAGACAGATCTTAGCTGAGAATTTCCAAACTAACGTCAAAGTTCAGTTCCCTCTACTGGTAGTGCATTTTATTCCCCTTTGAAGAGATCAACCCATGTTATAAATCATATATATACTTACTTCCATCCCTACAATCAATAAATTATGTGCTCTTACAACCTCATTTCCAAAGCACATTACACATATTTCAGTCAATACACCATTTTTCCTTAGTTGTAACTTAAACCCACGTGTCATGAGCAGCTGGACAAAGATTACAACATGTTTTACCTGATAAATCTTTAGCATCAACAAATATAGAATATGATTTGGCTGTGTTCAAACAAACTTTGGTTGACTGGAGAGGATGGGTTCTGGAAAAAACTGCTGAAAGGCTTCTGCTGGCAAAGCCCCTCAGTGCTTCAACAGCTGAAAAATGCAGTGTTTCAATTTAAGGTCAAAAGCAACGAAAAATACTCTTGACAGACTTGTTAGAAAAATGCTGTTTAAAAAAAAATCAAAATATCTGCTGTTCATTAAGAAAAGGTTATTCCACATGTAAACACAAGGACTGTACCAAATACAGTCTGTGTCACTCACTAGAAATTCTGCTGGAGGAATCTGGCAAGTGATATAAATAGGACCCCAAAACATCATATTCGGAATTCCTGCTTGAAAAATATAAAAAAAGCCCCTGTGGCAACATTTACCTGGAATTTACATTGCAGAATATAATGGTTTACTATAAGAAAATGCAGTTAACATGTAAGTGGCTTTCATTAAAAAGATTAATGATTCTTTCAGCCAATTTTATGCAAAGTTAGAATAATCCAAAATATTTTTTTTCCAAAAATAGCAGGTATAGATGCTGTTCAGTATCATACATTTAAAACAGGCTGAAACGTGACTTGTACCGACTGCTGAAGTTGTGTCTTGGTATCTGAGAATAGAAATCAGGTAGGCAAATATAATAGATTACCTCTTACAAAAATAGTAGTAGTCTTTAAGTATAGAATACTGCTTAACTGTTGAAATGTAGGAAAAGTCAGCATTCTGTATGTTCAAGATATTAGTTTTTAATAGCAGCTGAATGATCCTGTGGCAGGAACCACAGAACCTATTTTCTTGAAATAAAAAATTAAAAAAATTAAAAAAAAAAATAATCCAAAAGTTGTCCTTTCCCTCCCAGTGTCCTAGTGTAGAAAAGGGAAAGTTTCCTGTATTTCAAGCATTTCTTGAGTCTTGGCTGAGGGAAGGAAGGGCTTTCTGGCTGACAGGAGTATAAATAGAGTCTGGGAGAGGCTGGGAGGGTCATTCCACAGCAAAGCCACAGGTCTCCTCGATGGCCGTGAGCAGCTTCTCGTAGAGCTTCTCGTAGCTCTCGTACGCGGGAATGTCGATCCTGTTGAAGCTGGGGGGGAACAGAGAGGTGTCAGCTCTCCAACCATCACTGCCAGGTCTGGCACACCTCACTGAGCTGCAAAGGGTGCCAGCAAGGCTAAAGGAGGCCACGCAGCTCCAGCTAAACAAAAGCCATCTCCAGTTTTCACACCTCTGCTGCTCCGTGAGGGACAGCTTTGATTATGTCACAGAAGAGAAAAGAAGTAAGACTGCTCCAAATACTCTGACAGCAGATTGGTCTTAAGCTACAGATCACAACAGAGAAGTGAAAAAGTCTTACCAGGTATGAGCTTTCGGCAAATTATTAGTGCTGGCATCAATCTGGTGTATTGTGAAGAGTCGTGGGCCTGCAGCACCTGAAAACCCAGAGGAGATCTCTACTACTGTGTGGAATAACATGAAATGTCTTTGCACTGCAACAACAAGAGAGCAACTAAAATACAACGAGAAGCTCTGCACAAAGAAAGGTGAAATCATAAACAGGCAGGAAAAAACTTCAGAGTCCCAGTGGCTGTGGGACTCCTTGCCCACACAGACAGCCCTGCAGTTATTTGAACCATGGAAAGGTAAGGAACAAAGCACTGATAAAGAAGAATAGATCACCTTTTTCACACAGTGTACCACATAATTCTAACAGTTTTTAATTTAACTTTTCTCACCCATCCTACACAACAAAACTTACACAGCTGTACCTGTCCCTGTTTTATAACAGGTCTTGAATAGTGGCCAATACCACTGAAATTCCATAGACCCACAATGTCAATTCCTTGTAATTTTATTAAATTAATCTGACTACTAGAAATCCCCTTAATGTCTCTGCTAAAGAAAAAAGACTGCAGCACAGCAATCCTTTAGACTTGTTGTGCACTGAAGATGCTACAAAGGACAGAAGTGGTTACAAACGTCCCAACCTAAGCAAAACTGGAATCGTGGTCTGAGCAGACATTAAAAATACAATTCACAGGGTCAGTGTTTCTCACAGGGACTCTGCTGTTAAATAAGAGTCTGAGCTTGAGCTGTGTTAGTGCATTTCAGTCTAAAAGAACCCCCAGAGTTAGGAATTAAAACCCTGGCTTCTGGAACACACCCAAGGAGAACCCCTCTAAGATCTGAGCTGGTCAGAACCTCCTGCCAGAGAAGGAAGTGCAGAACTGAAATAAAAGAGCCATTTGCACCTGAGTAAGAAGGTACCAGACAAACACACAAAAAAGAACTACTCGTGATTATAATCAGACCATTAAAATCGCTCTTTAGAAGTCAGAGTGCAGCACCAGCCTCACTTCCAGCTGACCCCGTGCTCCCAAGCACAAGCGCCTGCGGTGTTACCTTGCAGTGCCTTGAAGCCCTGCAGAGGCACCCGGGAGGAGCCGGTCACGAACTGGAGCAGCCGCGCCCTCCTCTCCTCGTCAAAGAGCTCCACAGCTTTCCAGAACCATTTCACGATGTTGCTGTCCGGGGTACAGTGTTTTAACCTGGTATTTGCCTTCCAGTCGTTAACATCAATTTTTCCCAGTCCACAAATGATGAGCTGTAAATTTAAAATAGATTTATTTCATCATTGATCACTATAAAAAATGGGTTTGGAGCCAGACAAATTAGGAAGAAATTACTGTGAAAGTGGACAGATTTTATACCAAAGGCAAATTATAACCTTTCCCTCATCTAAAGCAATACAGAAATATATCTTTCTTGGTTTTTTAATGTCGGTACACAAACCATTTTTCATGTGGACTCAATTCAAATTAAAAAAAACCCCAAACAACCATTTCAAGCTTAGACAAAAGGGCCTTGACCTGTCAGTTAAACAGAAGCACAGATTCCACTCCTGTATGACAGTGCAGGAATAATTCACATTTGACCTCAGTATTTCTTTCAGGAGCATAGCCCAGGGTGCAGTTTGGCTGGTCCAGCTCTGGATGCCCAAAAGGAATCCTGTTCCTGTGACACCACACACAAAAGACAGAGCAGCCTTTCCTGACACTGAGCTGTCAGTGCTCCTGAAGGGGAGATCCACAATGGACGGGTTGGGCTCAGCAGGGATGTGACCATAATTTTGAAGACATTTTCATGACTAAGAACACTGGACCTTCCTCTTTCTTATTCTACAGCTGCAAAATGATTCTGGGTTAGCAGCATGGCTGGCTCACTGCTGGGAGTGAGAATACTTGGGAGAAAGGAGGAGCAATCGCCGACGTTCCAGCCCAGGGATCAGAAGCACTCGTGAATAATTTACCTGTGGCCATTTTACATGGCAAACCCCTCAGCTCCACAGACTGCAATTAATTTAAAGCAAGCTTGGGATCTCGGGGTTTGCCTTCAGAGGATATTGTTTGGATGCTGGTCCTGACATTCTGTAGCCCACTTGTTTGTGACAGCACCTTTCCTTCCACTGGATTTACAGGGCCCGTGGAGTCTGGCAAAACCGAGCTCTGCCAAACCCCAGGTGCCTGACACCAGTCAGGGCAGTGCAGCAAGGGCTTGGAGGGAGTGATGGGAGGGAGTGACAGACTGTTCTCCTGGCAGCACTGAATTTCATACGAGGAAACTGCCCCATGAGAACTCTGCACCACGACTCTGCTGGAGCAGCGACAGCCGACACAGCCCCAGGTCGCTGCGGGTCCTCAGAAGGCTCAGGGGGGTTTCAGCTACTGGGGAGGGGCTCTGGCCACTCGTGCAGCTGCTGTGAGCTGTCACCTCCACAACACTCCCACAGCTCTCATGGGAGGCACACACAGCCTTGGTGCCCCCCTGACCTGCTCAGCCCCTTACCCTGCCCCTATCCCAGGTCAGGGCACTCCGGAGTGCCGGGACACAGCTCCGCGCTCCTGCGGCTCCAAGAGCCTCGTTACACTTGACGACACAACACAACACTGGTGCACTGACCTCTAACTCCTTCTCATCAAATGTCTTCAGCAGATGTTGTGGGATTACTTCATTAAATCCCTTCTGGAGCGCCAGGAACTGAGCTTCAATTCCTCGTAAAAACCGCCAGTTCACATAAAGTCTGCGATCAAGTGCAAATTGGGTTTGTGAAGGATGTATTCAAATACAATAAACCTGCAATTTATCCAGCCCCAAAACATGGCCCCACTGACAGGATTACACAACCACCACTGCACAACCCCGCAGCAAAACCCAACAGCACGACACTGACAATTACTTCAACAAGTAACGGTTCCTCCCCACCTTAGGAAATAGAAAAAAAACCTTGGAAAAAGCTACTGATGTACCTGACATATTCCTTTTTGTTCTCCTCTGTCACAGGGATGCTTTTGCCATTGGGTTTCAGCTCGTGCTGAATGATCTCCCCGTAGGCGTTGTGTTCCACACAGAACGTGTGGTCCAGGACCCCGGTGATATCGTTCTCACTGGTGCAAAAAAAGCAGCAAATGACTGAGGGAAAACACATTCTGCAAATATATTACAGCCATAATCTGTCTGACAGGAGCACAATTTCATTTTTCAGTGACATTTCAAAGTCCTGCCTGGAAGCAGAAGGTGAACATACAGTTTTACTATGTTATATTTTAAAACCTTTATCAAAGTTTCAATGGTGTAGTTTAATAACATGTTACTGTTAATAATAGGTAAAATTAATAGATTAATATTAACTCCATAGACCTCCCCCCCCAAAATTTGAGTAGCTTGAGCATTTTTAGCCTTAAAGAAGCTGAATTGTGCAAGAAAGGTATTTCTTAAATCTGCCTGAGCATGAGATCAAAATACACCTTATTTCCAGGATTTAGGACCATTATCACGTAACAGAGACAGCATTCTAACAGCCTGAGGTACCCTACAGAGTACATACAGTATCCAGACTAAGCTGTTATGGAGATCAGGGTCAACCAATTCCATGTCATCCAAAGTAATTGGCTTCCCAAGCAACTGCTTATAGAAAGGCAACGTGAAGCCCCCGTCAATGTAGTGCCCATGGAACACAGCCATCCCCATGATCCGGCCCACAAAGTGGAAATAGGACAAGTGTTCCTGGAACAGAGAGCAGAGACGAAGCCATTCAGCTAAGTAAGACCCCCACTGCTGAGGATGAGACAAAATTTCAATACACAGAAAAGAAGAAAACCCCAAGCCCAAACCCTATGCAGAGGTTTTGTTTTGCTTTCACACACGGCACACTGAGCATATCGCTTCCAGTCCATGAGTCTTACAAGTAACAATCAAAATAAACCTAATTTCTCCCAAAGGAAACATAAATTGACATCTGACAGAAAATTACGAACACACTTGAGAAGTTTCTTCGATCAGTACAAAAAAGAAACTATCATTGTACAAGAATTGTACAAATTCAGCAACCAGCAGTACCAAATTTAAGAATTTGGCTCCTAAGTGTTGAACCCTCTCCAGATGTGTTTGATTTCTAGTCAGAAAACTCTGATTTACAGCACATGGCACCAGCCCTACCGGGTTGACGGCGGAGTCGGGGTTGATTTGCAGGGTGTAAATATCATCTCGGGAATACTGGAAGAGCCCATAGTATGGATTCAACATCTCATGGGACAACAGGTACAGCCACTCCCTGAGAAAATAAAATAATTTAATGGTACTCTAGAGACAAATGCATTCCCACACTGAGAATCTTTTCAAAATAGTCAGTTTTTTTAATCTTGCTATTAAACATAAATGTGAAGGAGGTTATCGCTGAACATGCTGAGATATGGCTGAAATCAGAATTCTTTTTACTGGCTCAGTAACCACACAGCACCTGACAGCTGATGGATGTCCCAGCTTTCCAAAATTTTTCTTCAGGTTACTTATTTCCAAGAGAGTTTCTGACTCTGATTCTCCTACATCCATTACACACTAAGACAAGATATTATTCACTTGAATATAGAGATGTCGGAACCAAAGCTTTTGACATAACCATTTTTAGATAATGGATATATTTAGTTCAAGTTTTGTGTTCACAAATCAGTAAATAATGGTCTGAGAAGTGGGCATGTCATTTATTTATAGGAGAAGAATAACCTCAGACTACTGAAAGACTGAAGTTGCCCACCAGCTGCTGGTTTTTAACATTTTGCTTCAAACAGCAGTGACAATTTGCAATAAAGCATATTTTTTGGTTAAAATTGTGCCATAAAGCCAAGTATTCAGTGGTATATATTCTCAGATACCCAAGCTTCACTAAACAAACAAAAAGATGCTAATTTCAACAGATACCAAAACCTCTCACATATGACAATGTTTGACATGATCTGGAACTTGCGTTTTATTTCCAGTACGTGACTTCTTTTTTTGATGCAGTTTTTCTTTTAAAATACTACCTAAAGCCATATATCCTTCTGACATTTAATCTGTTACAGAAATAAATATAAATAAGAATAATGTAAAAAAGCAGGGCTGACACTGGGCTGGTTCAGGATTCAAAGCACAGGGGTGGTTGGCAGGGTTGGCTGCAGGGAAGAGACAGAGGAGCCACTGTTTACCTGGCAACACCTCCATAATCAAGGCCTTCCTCCCCACGAAATTTTATCATTAATCGTTTCCACAGGTCTTTTGGCCTCATCTTCATGACTTGCCTGTAGGATTCCTGTAAACACACAACACTTCCTTTTATTAACTGCTGTTTACAGAGTAGAAGCTGCTGCTGTGTATTGCAAGTGAAGGGAGTCTCAGACTCCAAGTCCAAGGGGACGTTATTTTTCTAGACATTTATCAGTTTCTCAGATCACAGATTGTTTCTTCATTTTCTCCAAATGTGGTAACACTTGCCAAATAAAATGATGGGAAGATGAGAAGAACCACCTCCTATTAAATTTCCAGGAGTGAACAGTGATCAGAACATTCTCCCTCATTCTCACATAACTTATAAAAAAATTGTGTCAGTAAACTCCTTTTGTTTTCCATAAGGGCTCCTGGATTTTGCAGTCTGAAAAGCCAACAGTGGAGCTTGTACTCTGGGTAAAACATGTGCCAGCCTTCAAGAAGCACCTTAAGAATGGAATCAGCAATGCCATCCCAGTAAATCCACACGATTATTCCTCTGTCAGTACGAGTTCACCAAGGAAACACAGAAAGCAAGCTGAAAGGCTGAACAAATGCTAAGGAATTAGAGAAAAAATAAAAGTATGGTTCTTATTTATGTCCAGTGTCAGCCCCAAGCTTTGTCTCTACAGGACAGAAGAGGCAGGTGGGTGTGTGGGGACCCAACACAGTGGACTGAACAGGAACATAATAATCCTGTAGCCTTCTCTCCCTTCCTCTTTCAGTTGCTTACAGACTGATCTGACTGTCTCCAAAGGGAAGACCAACACAAATCTTTCTTGGCTGAGAAAAACTGTGACAACACAGTAGGGCGATCAAGTTTGTGGGTGGGGTAAAAATGCAACAAGGATGGGTGGGATGTGTGTAAGTTCTCAAAAGGACAAACTGTTCTCCAGAAAAGGCCAATGAATTATAACTGTGTTTAGTCAAGTCAACAGAATGATTCTGCTGAATCATGTCCCAAAACAGAATGCAGAGACCCCACTGTGGGCATCTCTGGCCATTCAGAAGCCCAGACAGTTTGTAAAATTGCTCTGATTCTGGAGTGAGAATTGAGATGGATGATAAGAAATCCAAACTCTGAAGACGAATCCTATTCAGTAGCAGTTGTACCTAAGTTACAATATATCAAAGATCACTAATAATAGTTTAGCATTGCATTTGTAACATCCCCTCTGAAACAGTCATCAGCTTCTCAAATTCAAGGAAGAAGTGACAGATCTTCAGATACACGAAGTACCTGGACTCCTTCCCCAGTCGCTGACACATCTCCAGCCACAGAGAAAAGTTTTCCTTGATTTTGTTCTTCTCTACAGGGTAAATGCATCTACTTCAATTACATGAATGTCTCAGCATCCCCCTGGAATGCTTCCCCTTCCCCCTCCCCATGGTAAAATCCCCGTTTTAACTGCAGCCTTCAAGTGAAGGACTCCTTTAGGCAGCTACGAACAATCCCCCTCCCCTTCCCTCCACATTAAGAAACGGGTCAATATCTTGAATTACCTCAAAAATCTCCTCCCTGGAGACCTCGATCCGACAGTGGCCGGCCTGAGGCTGCTGCTGGGACAGCTCCTGCCGCAGGATCTTGAGCTTCTGCACCAGGTCCCGCTTGTAGCGCGGCACCGTCAGGCACTCGGCCTCGTCCGGGAGCTGGCACAGGGACACCACCTGCTGCTGCTGCTGCTGCTGCTGGTCCTTGAGCTGGTTCTGCCGGCTGCAAACACACACAGCTGCCTCAGAGACCCACCTCATCCATCCCCTGGCCTCTTCTTCAGCGTTCAGGCTTTGTATCTCAACTACTTCCAATTTACTGCGATTATTACTGTGATTATGCTAAAAACGTCTGGGGCCAGTAAAGAAGAAATTCAGAGCGATTTTATCCTGACTAAAGACATATGGGGTTCTGTCTTTTCTTGGCAACTATCAGTTGTTTTTAGGGCTTGTTATTTCTATTAGTGCTACTCTACAAAGTATGCAAAAGGTTACAGCACCTACAATAAGGTATTATCCATACAATTTTACTACTAAGCTGCTGACACTGAATTTCTCAGATACAATTTCCATATTTCCTTTGCGTGTTTTCCCTTCCTCCATTTCAAAATTCAGGGATCTGCCAAACACTCTGCCTCTAATCTACACTCAATACCATAGTCTGTTTTAAATGGCTTGTCTGGAAAAGAGTAAGCTTACAAAAAGATGTTTGTACTGGCAGCTTGGCAAGGACCTTGTCCCTTGTACCTGGCCTAGTCTGGACCACAGGAATGTGGGAGTTCACATGGAACTAATTGGCACAGATAAACAAGTATTTTTACTAGCAATTCTAAGAGATTTTGTAAATCTGACTTCTTACTAGGAAAAGTAAATGGATCACGTTGCAGAGATGTTCTCTCTGTGTCATTTCTTGTACACAGTGAGTGGATATTTTTACAGCTTTTTAGTATAGCAAACAACACGGGATAAAAACTGTATTTTTAAAGTCTAAGAATATCATCTCTCTGGATGAATACCCTACATTTACTGGATAAATAAGAAACATTACAATTCAATGTTTTCTCTTGGAATGCTAATTTTTTTTTTTTATATCAAAGATCAAAAAAATATTAGATGGAGCCAAACACCATTTTAATGTATTTTATAATTTCAGCCTATTGTCTGTTTTGAGACAAGATCTAATAGAAACTCTCCCAGACAACCAAAATTCACTTCCAGCAGACTTTTCTATGGGGACACCCAGAAAAATACAAATCATTGTAGTAATCTAGACACACACTGGCTCTGGTTCCAGAATGTGGCCGTAGGTCATTAGTGTCATGTGCATGGTAATTTTCACTTGTGATTAGTTTTAAATATGAATCTCATTTAAACTGTATTTACTTGATACACAAATTAAAGCAGAATTCTTATTCTATCTTCTGAAATTTCTCATTCCATAAGGAGGACTAAGAGAAAATATTCCTTGTATAGGACTGCCACAGAAGGCCATATTTATATACTGAAGTGAGCAACCCTCCATACCACCTTTAAGGGTAAAAAGTCACAGTTCCCCCAAGCACAAAGCTAGCAGGGTCAGTCTCAAAGGAAATGTAATCTCTGAAATGAGCATGAACTTAGGATCCATGCATCAAATGAAACCATTATTTTTCTCCTCCCAGTGCTTCCCAAAATAAGGAAGTACTAGGAGAAAAATAAAATGCCATCTTCCAGAGTAGACTAAAAATAATCAGTGCAGTATTAGCTAAACAATCTGCAGTGCTTAAAGTCATTAAATCTCATTTCTCAGTTTGTTTTCACAGCTGAGTGACTATGCTTGATTCCATACAGTGCTTTAAGGATACAACTAAATACTTTTCAGGTGCCATAACTTATCAAAATTATCGCAAACTCTTGGTCAATATCTTAGAACAGAACTGGGTAACAAGTCTGATTATTTTCATAACTTACAATGTCATAACTGGAAGAACAAATGGCTTAACTCAGCTCAATAGAAAAGTCAGTATCACTGAGAGTAAACTTCTTCTCATGCCTTTGAACCTAAAACTATCACACCCATCCCACATGAAGTCTAAACTTATTTCTTAGATAATTTACAAAATGACAGGCCTACAGCAAACTACTTTTTTATTTGTTTTTTAAAGAACAAATAAGGAGGTGGGCTCAAGTCAGGGGAAACTTTCACATATCCTGTTTGGTGCAATAAAAGAATAAACACCAAGAATGATTTATCAGGCAGCAGACTTTGCTGATGACACTGTTGGGTGAGTTTCTGAAATCCTTTCCTAATGAAAGACAGATGGACAAATGAAAAACTTCAGCACACTGTAGGAGTACTCTAAGTTCAAATAAATGCTAAATGGTTCTGTGATTCTGGAAATTAAAAGTTAAATTGGATTTTCCGGCTAACAAAGGTAGCTCTGTTATCTGTCCTCCACAATCCATGTAGAACTGGCTACTGTGCCCCTTCTGCCATTTCAAAATAAACCCACCTGAGAGGGCCAGTTTGTCAAATACAGCCCAGTTCACTGAGTTTTTTACAGTTTAAGAATTGCACTGCTGTAGCTAAGATGGTCTGAAGTTTTTCTTCAAGTAAAATATCTAAATCTGAATTGATTTAAGGAACTTTTCTGTGTTTCAAACGTGAACATGCTCCTATACTGCTAATTTTCTCAAGATCATTTTCTTTTCAAACCACCAATTATCATTCAGCTAAAATCAGTAGTGATTTGTCTTAAATTTAAAAAAAAAGCACCCAAAGTGTCTGGATGAGGGGGACTTACTAAAGTCCTGTAACATACACATATATAACCAATGATTTCTCTAAACAAAATACATATTTTCGATATTTAGGCTGTTTTCCCTCTTAGGGTGTGAGGTTCAAGTGTATATTGGGCAAAGGCTAGACAGCTTTTGTGTAACGCATAAAAGACATGCTGACTCCTGGGTATGACTTCCCATTCCCCAGCTTTGTCTTTTCGGTGCTTGTTCCCATTATTCTTTCCTTCAGCTTTTCTTCCCAATGATTCACTTCCTTACAGGACTATTCCTCCTACTTACTCCTCGCCCAGGGCTGCCTGGCTTTCCATCTAACCAACTCATTGTTTCTTCCACTTAACACCTACTCAGTGCTTTACAGGTGTTTCCCAAGAGTATTAAAAGGTGTTAGCAGGAGAAACAATAGAATCAAACTCCCAAGCACCGTGGACAAGCTGTCTGGGAGGGAAAAAAAAAAAAAAGAGAGAGAGAGAAAAATAAGAAATATTTGTTTGCTTTTAGGTTTCCATTTTTAGTAGAAAATCCCCAGTGCATAATGAGTGCCTAGGGAATAAAACACGAGCCAGAATTCTTTTGAGTTTCCCCTTCTCTTTTTAAAACTGTGAGATGAAATTATGCTATCAAAACACTAAGGCAGAAAAAACGTGGTTCCTATTCTATTTTATCCTTTTAGTAAAAAAGCTGGGTTAAACTATTGCGGCCTTATTTTGAGAACATATCAACTAGTCCCACTCTAACTGAAGGCAGGAGCTGAGTTATTTCTCCTTTACTCCAGGAGAATAGCTGGCCTCTTGTGCACCCTTTCCTAACTCATCAGTATTTCACACCACTGGCTCTTATGCAACTTCTTATTTTAAAACAAGTTCTTCATAACTGAAAATGGAATGAAGTATAAAGAAAACAAAGTGTCTCTCTTGCTGTTAGGAAAAAAAAAAAACCGATGGGCCAATCTTTCCCAACACACAGCGACTGCTTCCCTCCCCGTGTGCATCACAACAGCCACATTCCTGCCTAAATGCTCCTGCAGAGTTTTTTTTTCAAGAGCAACCGAACTCATCTGTGCCGTGAAACAGAGTAGGCTGGTGGTGTGTCAAAGAACATTGCTACTCCTCAAAGCCTCCTGGAATGGCAGAGTGCATCCTGATCCAATCCAGGACCCCTCGGAGTCGCTGCCTTCCCTCCACACGTGCCAGAGGCTGCAGACTCACTTTAGGACCAAGTGCAGGTTTGCAGAGAGCCGCGGGTCCGTGAACTGCGTCGTCCTGTTGTTATGGTCAACAAAATAAACCCTGCCTGTTGCTGTATTTCGGATCTCCCATCCAGGAGGCAGTGGACCAAGCTCTTCACAATTGATGTTGCTAAGATCCCTGCGAAAACAAATATAAAATGAAAAATACCTCAGCAATTGGCCTCCGAGCCAAACAAGCGTAAATGTAACAGAACAATTCCATGAAGTCTGAGAAAATGTATTGTTTCAGAAATTTGATCTGTTCAGCTGGAATCTCTACTCCCAAGGTACAAGCCCACCACAGCAAAAACACACATCCCAGAACACATGCCGTGGGGAAAAAAGTTCTTATCAAATAAAAATGAGGGCATTTTTATAAACTAACTTCAGCTGTTAAATTAATAAAGGCTTCAAACAAAAATAAAGACCATTGCCATATTTGTCAAAATGGAATTGCAGTTCTGCACCAATTCTAACAAAAACCATTTTTTAAAACAACATTAGTCACGTAAGGAGCTGTGAATCACACTTTAGAAACTCATACAAAACAAAACTGTATTTCTGAAGAGTTATACTTTCCATGAAGAATTACACATGGGATGTGTGTGTATGGCACTGGCTGTTTTGCCCCAGAACCCCAAGAGCTTGTGGGAAGCAAACAGCTCTCTAACAAACTATTTCAAATCAAGGATTATATGAACGATGACTCAGCTCTGCCCTGAGCAATGCAGAGATGGCTCAGTAGGTCTCAAGAAAAATTCTGCTGAAATTAGGAAGATGTAAATTCATTCCAGAGCCTCACTGAAAACAAATGCTGGTCTCCAAAAGTGTACACTGATTAGTCATGGATGCCATTCACCCCTCAGACCCCTCACACTGTCCAGTGCAGCTCTTCCCAAAGGTGTTCAGCTCTCCCAAAATCATGGGAGCTGAGGGAGGAAAGAGCCAAGGGACAGAATGGCTTAAAAGGCACAGTCTGCAGGGACTCCAAAGACTTGAGGAGCCACTAATGGAAACATGAAGCTCTGGGATTGAACTTCTGCTGCTATTCCCCACGAACACACCGCTGCTGTACTGCAGGGGTTACTTTTCCTGACTAAATGACTGTGGCTATTAGCCTCAAAATACAATATTCCTTAGAAATGACATAAATTTTATGCTCATGCAAACAATTCTTGTTCTCAGAGACACTCCTGCTGTTTGTGCTGCCACACCTCAGGGCAGGGCTAACTTACATTGCACACAGAACTATCACACCCCAAACTAAAGGATTAGATCTTCATATTATTTTTTTCAGAGCCTGGTTTTGTATAATACACAAGTCACTGACTTCCTACACAACTGCAGCCTCAGCTCTGCAGGCAGCGCATCAAAGCTGCATCAAAGCAAGGTATGATCTTATAACACAAAAACAGTAACAAAAGAGTAACTCAAAGAACAGTGAAGTGGGGGCTTGAGGCATTTTATCCTTCCTGGGACACCCATTTCCATAAGAAGGAACACAGGAACACCAGCAGCAACTGACAGAGTTCCTCTGGTTCTCACAAATGCCAGCACAGGCTGCCAATCTCAAACCACACAAACCTCACACCACCATCCGTGGACTTTGGGAGGTGTTTACAACAGGATTTCTTGGTTATTTAAAGAACATCAGAAGCTACCAATAGTTTCCATGATCATCCTTTTCTTTCAAACATATCAGAAATAATTGCATGTATACTGTGTAAATAAAGGACACAAAACTAAAAATACTTAGGATTTGTTTTCTCCCAAGTGTTGAGATAATTGCAACAGGAAAAGCAGTTTGACTGTTTCAGTCCAACCCAGTTTTCACTGAAGTATCTTGATAGAGCTTCTTTTGGAAGTGTTCAGATTCTACTTTTTGTTTCATTATTTTGCAGAGTATTAAAATTGGGACTTGGCTCTAATTCATATGCAAAATCTAGAATCAGTGAACTGTACCTGTTTCCAAAACACTACTGTAATTTATTTCCTGATCTTCCACCTTTTCATTACAGTAACAACTTGAAGAACTGGGGAAGACAGACTAATTCATTTTGATGAATGACTTGGTAAAATGATGTATTAGGGGCCAAGAATCAGAAATACCAGCCAGCAAAAACTCTGAGGAGAGCACTGCTTAAATGATTTTGATTTGAAATCTTAAGGGTACTTCCATCATTTCTTACCTAGGTACTCTTGGATCATGCCATGTGCTGACACCAGTCTGAGTATGCAGAAAATAGACCTGACCTTGCTGAGTTGTCCTTTGCTCTGTGAAATCAAGACAAATTAATAAATGTAAGAACAAAAAATGCAGTGTGAAAACTCACACAGACTGATGTCCTTACTAAGCAATGAAAGGACCTTACACACGAGAAGACACAACCCATTTTCCCGGCTTCTGGAGTCCCCCACAAGTAAATCCCTTGGATTTCCATACCATATCCTTCAGGGAGGTCAGGAGGAGTGTGCAGGTGTGTCCTGCTCATGTAGTTCCTGTGCCTCTGGGAGCGGACCCTCCTCTCGGCCAGCCGCGGATCCGCCGCCTGCCCGCAGGACGCGCCGTTGCTGCCGCCGATGGGAGTGTTCTCGTCCACGAAGCAGCTCAGGGGCCTGCCCGGGCTCGAGTACTCGGATGCTGGCCTGGGGACAACAGGAAAACCTCAGTGCTGATGGACATGGGCTACAGCACACCTGGGGACAGGTGCAGCCCGGGGCTCTGGGGACACCTCAGCGACTTGCCCAGCAGGACATCTCGACTGGAGCTGGAAGCTCCTGTTCTGTGCTCACCAGAGGAACCAGTAACCTCCTCACCTCCAAACTTTCTCACCTTGCCTTCATGTGGCTGAGGCCTTGTTATTCCTTCCAATTTTTAAGGAAGGTTATTAGACAAGGATGGTGAAAAAGGGCTGAGCAAGAACAAAAGCAGTTGCTCTTGCGAGCAAGAGGAAACACTGACCAGTGTGATTTCTTGTCTCAATGCTGCTTTCAAAAGGATTTAAAATAGGTTAAAGGGGGATTGACAAGGTCACATGAAATCCCCAAAACAAACTATACATTTTGCATTTGTTTTTCTGCTGTGTCTAGAGCTCAGAATGGGTATTTTAACATACCAGGAAAAACAGAAATAGGTAAATTAAAAAGCTGTCCAGTCCCTTCACTCCAAAACTGCAAACATGTATCAGAGCTGACAGTGTTAACAGTCCATACTATTTTAAATCAAATATATCCATGCAGAGACCAGAATGATATTGAGAGTGGAAGAGACCATCTGCAGGCACAGACAGTCTGCAGAGGAGTCTGAAAAAAGTGCAATGACACTGCCTGCAATACAGGCAACAGCAAAAGTGGTTTGAGGAACAGCTTCACAACACACATCTACAGTTACCAGAAAAAGTGATCACAATGATTTCCTAACACACTCTCTGGCAATCAGCTATAAGTGGTCTGGGTTACATAGTCACAGAACAATGTCTGACAGCTACTCATGGTCTCACTTCTTCACCCCTTACAATGTCTGCAAAATGTAATGTCTGTACTTACAGAGCTCTACCCCAGCATCTCTACATGAAAGCAAAGATGTTGCCATTAGGGCAGTAAAAAAAATAGTCAGAATGATCTTCTGAGTTAAATATTAGCCAGACTGCAGGAGAAGGATGCTAAAGAAGGAAAGCATTCAGCTTGTGCAGAGCGACTGAGAAGAGGAATGAGCAACCCAATCCCCATCAGAGCCACTTGGAATTGCTCAGTAATCAAACTTCATCCTCCACAGTCTCCCAAGGAATTCCTTACCGTGTGGGTCGCTCCCACTGAGTTGTCCGTGTGATGTGGTTTAAATACTGGATCCTTCCAGAAGCAGTCCTGCGCTCCTCCCACCTGCAGTTCAGACAGGCAGAGATAAGGCACTGAGTGGTATTTCCAGGAAACCAGGGCACAAAACATTTCCAACAGAAGTGCCCAGCTCAGGAAGACTTACACTGCTATGAATCACGTTAGCTGAACAAGGTGACAGGGAACAACTGAAAGTTGAACTCAGAAATGATTTAACATATTCTTCCCTTGGAACCAGGCACATCATTAACAATATCACACCTTCATATTCAATAACTGCTTGGATTCTAATTAAATCCAAACAGCCATGTAAAGAAACTTCTTGGAAACATCATATTTAATAATGCATTTAACTTCTTCTGACCACTGACTCTAACAAGTGCTTTCATAGCATCTACATGCACTACTTGCTTTCATTAAAAATCAGCTTCAACTAATGTGACTTTTGAATTATTATTAAATTTGCACTCTGAAATACACAAGGCTGTACAGCAAACTTTGCAGTTAGACAATTAAGTGGGCAATATTTATGCAAGGAACATTCTGAAGTGAAAATTTAGAAGCATTTTCAAAAATGTTTTTGACTTATCTGGACTCCAAATTAGCAAAAGAATGCTGTTGAGGACTAGGATGATGATTTACATTTCAAAATTTATTCTCTGAAAACTCATTTTCTCCTGTCTTTACCTGCCAAGGATCACATTCAGAAAGTCTGTGTTTGCTTTGAAGAAGTTGTTGACAGCACCAGAACCTAAACCAGAGCATTTTCCTGTGTTCGCAAAACTGTTTTAGGTGATAATGATGTCATTAACTCTCACACAGACAAACCAGAATCCTAAACCCTGTCTTTGGCAGGTAAATACAGCAAGAACTTGGGCTTCATTACCTTTTCCAGTCACGTTTTCTTCACTAAGAGGGGCATGGAAGAAGTGATCCACGTTTATCACAGTGGATCTACACCTCTGCACGGTGCTGCAGAAGGGCAGCCAGGCCCTATGGTCACTTCCTTGCTACAGAACTACTGCATGCACAGGTCACTTTGCTGGCTGTGATTTAATTCGAAATACATGTTTTCTTAGACAAGTTATTTTTCAAAGCATTTATTTCCATATGTCACCTCCCCTTTTCCAAGTGGAGATAAGACAACAACCAAACTATCAACTGCTCTGTGCATCCCAGCTGGCTTAGCTCCTGTTCTGAATGCAGAACTGCAGAACTCTGAGTGCAAGATTTAAAATAATTTATTTGTACACTGACTCCTCACTATTGCAGAAGTCTGTTGTATGAGCTGGATTTGTGTTTACATCACAGTGATGTCAGCTTACCCATCTGGTAAATCGTTATCGAATAACCGACTGCAATCCACAACTTGTCCTCCTGTGCCTATTCGGTCTCTGGACTGAAGACTGACTATTAGGATAATAAAAGAATTATTAAAGATGTGGCATCTGAATGCAAATTACGGTTACATTTGAAAGAGAACTGGTACAACTTGGAGGACTAAGCTGAGACATGTTCTGGATATTTTTGCCTTCTCACAAATCGAAGATGGTTGCACCGGAACTGTGTTTTCATATATGGAATCCTCTACATCTTCCAAAAAGTTACCTTAAGGAATATGAGTGCAAGTCAAGGCAGAAAAGGAAGTGAACTGTGAAACTGCAATTAATTGTGTGTGTTGAGATGGACTATGACACTCGACTGGTGGCAGTGGGGTGCTTCACCCCACGCACGGCTGGGACAGGACCAACAGAACTCTGAACGGGAAGAGCTAAAATAAGGAATTCCTCCCTGGTTTTGACTCTTTCTCACGTATTTTGTGTGTCCATGGGTTTCAACACACATACATGCACACAAACACAAAACCAGGCAAAATGTAACTGGCAGAAGCACTTCAGGTTTGGTTTCTTGGCTACTTTCTAACACCAGTGCTAAGAAGTCAAATGCAACTCACACAAAGCATCCTGAAAAGTCCTTGCTTGCCCTCACCAAAACTGCTTCTCTTTTAATTTTTTTTTACATGATTCACTGTAATGGGTATTTATGCCTGAAGCTTTTGTACTGCAATTATGAAAACAAAGATTTTTTTAGGCTGCTTTTGTTCCCAATATCACAATTTGCAAGTGTCCAATCTGATAATTTATGACACTTGTGTTCCTGGAGGGTTGGGGTGGTTTTTTGATGTTTTGTTATGCCTTTAACAATAAAACAATTGCTTAAAAAGCTAAATACGTGCTGTGGCCCACATCTCTTGAGGTGGCACTAATGTACCTCTGGTCAACTGTCTTCAAGTCCAATTTATAGATGCAGTGAAATGACCTTACAGACCTTAACCTGGATGCAACCAAACTTTTGTAAAGATCACAAAGTTAAAAAAGTTGGAGCAGAACTGGAAGATTTTGCCTGAGTCCCCAAATTTTCAACAACAACATGTTTTGAAGCTTAGAATTCAACAGACCAACCCAGGGAGCCCTGGAGCACTGCTACATTCCTAATCCATATTAACCCCTGGTCTTCCATGAACACTAACATTACAAAACAACTTCTTAGAGGGAAAGACACCTTTAAATTCAACCAAACCAAAACCTTATTTATTCTGCCACAACCCCACACACTACAAGTTCACACCACTGCAGGTAGGCAAGGTTTGGCAAGCAAAACACACAGACAGAAATTAAACCAAAGGCAATTACCTCCTTTTTGCCTATGTGAGGACCAAAATTTGTGCACGGCTTCATTTTGTAATAAGTAAGGGCTCATTTTTTTCTGCACTGCCACATCAGAAATAAAGTGGTGGCACAGAAGAGCTGCAAGATTAAGACACAGTTCAGGTGCCCCTGGATCCATTGCTCAAAATGCCCCCTTTTCTTCCTGTCTTTGAAGATAACCCAGGGATTTAAGATAAAGACCCCCTTGGTCCCTGTACCAAGGCATACCCACTGTGCACTTGATTTGAAAGATTATCATCTGCTGAAGGCATCAATTACATTTTAATACTGGTTTCAAATCTTGCATGGTCTCTTAATTTAAGAGAGTTTATAATTTGAAGAACTGAGAGTGTATTAATAACTTATTCTGTCTTTTTACTTATTTTTAATCCAGATTTCTTCACCATCTAGCTACTGCAGTGGAATTATCTAGTTGTAGTCAGGCTCATTCATCCACTCAACAAAGCTGCATTAGCAAAGAAAGATTAAAATATAAGAAGATTAATCATGACAACTGAAATAAGAAAAGACAGGAGTCTCTGGAATCTTACCAAGGATGCATTAAATTAAAGCAGAGCCATGACTGAGTAAATTTGACCTTCCTGACGATATCAACAGAAAACAGAACACACAGATTTGTTCTGGGCCTCTGCTGTAACCTGACAAGCTGGTTTTTTTGTAGGTTCAGTGCACGATCCAACAGCTCCTTGTGTTCAGGGGCAGCCCCAGGAGCATCCCAACAGAGCCAGTGCTGCTGTGGCTGCACCACTTCTCATGGGCACATCAGCTAAAGCCAACCTGGCAGTCTGGTTTATGCCCACACTGCTGACCAGTTCTGACTACTTCTCCCTGACTAGTTCTCTGACCAGTTCTCTCTGAACTCTCTTTGCCACTGCACACTGCAATGGATTTGCCACAGCCTTCCCAGACCTTTCTGTTTTGGGGAGGGGTTTTTGGTTTGGTTTTTTTTCCCTTTAATGAACGGCAGCATTCCCCAGTGAGGCTGACCAGGGTGTGAGTTCATACTCTGGAGGGCAGCATGAGAGCACAGTCCCTGCTCCATGCTGGGAGCAGAATGGAGCTCCGGGCTCCCCACACACCCTGAACCTGCTCTGGTGCACCCAGCTCAGCCTCCTCTCCAAAGGCACCCCACAAACAAAGCTGCACACACACAGGGATGCTCAGGGGACCCGTACACTGGAGCAACTCAGCAAGCAAACCAAACCCAGCACAAAACACACCCCAGAAAAGTGACTGATTTATCCTTTACTCTTCTGTGCAAGCTCATGTGGAAAATTGAATCAAAAACAGCCTGAAGTGTCAGCAATGCACTTACAATTCCACATTTCTACATCAAATGACTCTCCTGTGCCACCACACTCTTATCTTAATGCAAGCACTTGCAGATCAGATGGAGAGAGTCGGTTAAAGCAGCACAAAGAGGTAAGGTCACAGGTGTTACCCAACAGAGCACTCTGAGGGAAGCACACAAACATTTGCTGACTGTTATTTCAGTGGTATTCCCTGGCTGACAGAAGTGCTGCTTGGATATCATTTTGACTAGGAATTGAACATAAAACTGAGCATAAAAATTCACTTTTCTTTCCCTCATGTCCAAATATTGTCATTAACATCTTGCTATATAAATAAAGAACTTCCTTATCCTGACCAACTTTTGACTTAAATGACCTATTAGAAATGCTGCCTCCACAAAAAACTGAGAATGCACGAGAAAAAGAGTGTTTCTGAAGTTTTTTGTGTGTACTTGCTTTTCAATTTGCCAGCTTCTTTTTAATTCTTAAGTTATTTAAAGTTTACAAGTTCACGGAATGACAAAGCACAGTTACTGAGGTTGGTGACAGACTTGCTAATAAGCCATGAAAACACAAAATTAATTGACCAAGTCATCCTAGACAGCAATTTTACTTGCTTGTAAGCAAGATACTTTACACT
The DNA here is from genome assembly GCA_013397115.1 of Edolisoma coerulescens. Taxonomy (NCBI): domain Eukaryota; kingdom Metazoa; phylum Chordata; class Aves; order Passeriformes; family Campephagidae; genus Edolisoma; species Edolisoma coerulescens. Next base: position 943,598 of record VWZW01001414.1, on the reverse strand, counting down.
TTCCCAAAACCTAAAGCACAGCCTTGCTGGAGCTCTCAATGTTGTCAGTTTTTCACAGAGAGTTCACACTCAATTCAAACTGCCACCATTCTTTACAGTGAAATTAAAAACTTTCTAAATAAATTTTTTTATTACCTATGGTCTTATTTGCCAACATTTACTATAATATTTTGGTTTGAGATTTTTTGGGGGGTGGTTTGAGCATTTTTGTTTTGGTTTTTTGTTTGTTTGGAGTTTGGAGGTTTTTTTTAATTCTCTACCTACATACTTCTAGCCTGAGGTCAAACGGCTCTGGCAGTAGACAGGAGAATTCAATATAGAAAACTGACATATAGGAAGGGTATTTCTATAGCCACCATAGAAACTAAAGATAAAAGGAGAACTACAAGATAAAAACCTTTACTCACCTACTATCTGTCCTCTAACAGTATCGTTGTCATTTGGCCCAAGCTTGCACAGATCCAACCTCTGATCTACAAAATGAGGGCATGAAGTGTAAATCATACAATGAAACAGAACACCATCACAAACTACCAAACCAACTGGAATACACAAGCTTTATAAAACCCAGCAAAAACCCAATTAACTGTCATTCTTCAAAAGTCTGTGCATGCAAGCTTGAGCTGAAAGAGAAGAAACTTGTCCTTAGCTTACTTACAACCAGTGTCTTTAAGGCGGTTGATTGCATTTGAAAGAAGTCTCACACAACCCAGAAAACCAGCTCCCTGCTTTTTATGAATTTTCTTGTGATTCCACACACTGATTGTTATTGAATCCGACTTCCCAATATATCTGAAAAACGTGGAAAAAACAGTATTGTCAATGGCACTTACTGAACACTTTGATGATGCATCAGAAATCACCTTGGGGGGAAAAAAGATCATCAACCACTACATTAAAAATTTAACACACACTGTAATGGCAAGAGAGAGCAAGTCATCTGCAGGTAAGATGTACACACTGTGCTTCAATGGAAGCATGTCTCATGGAGGAGCTCATTCGAATACAAACTGCTCTAAAAGCCTGATTCTGGGAGGAGGCATTCACATGACCCAACCAAAATCTGGTCAAACAGCAACACGAGCAGGCTGTGGGCTGGCCCTCAACCTCAGCTCTCCAAGCAGCCACAAACATGCTCAGCTCCATGCCCCAGCTCAGCCTGTCCCAAGGGAGGGCAATGCTCACGGCATCCCAGCAGTGTCTGGGGTCAGTGGGAGCAGGGACAGCAGCCCCAGCGCCCAGACAGGAGCCACAAGCTCTTCAGGGCTCCTCCAAGCACCAGGAGTGCAGGGACCCCCCTGCAGCTGCTTCCGAGCACCCAGGGCCGGTGCCAGGCCAAGCCACCACACAGCTGCAGCTGACCAAGCCCTGGAGGCTGACTGACCCTCAGCAGGGTGTGTTTGGGACATCCATCACACACCACAGCCATGCCAAGCGCTCACACGGGCTTTTAGCTGGGATGTGCCACGTTCCCCTCCTGCCCCTGCTCACGCCGGGACTGTCTCCTCGCAGCATTCCCACGGACATGCTTGGCAAAACCTGGGTCTGTGTTCATTGCCTTGGGGAAACACGGACACTGTAGGCTCTTTTACTTTCACTTTTTTTGTTTGAAGCTTTGCTCTTCAGAGGCAATTACTTTGTGAGCTCGTTTTTGTTTTCAAAACTTTCAGAGGACAATTTCAAAACACTCAAGATAAATCAGTGATTGCCAATACTGAATTATTATGGCTGTTTCAAGTTGAGGGAAATGAATTTGTAACTATGGCTTAGATCCCGAGAACTGCTTGTAGTTCTCTCTTCCCAGACCACAAATTCTGGCCTTAGTTTAGTTCCAAGTGCTTCTTTTTTGTTTGTTTTTGAATGAAAACTCATCAACCAATGTCTAAATACATCTCCCCATTGACTGTGGTTTTATTGGCTTTTAAACATTTTAATATTTTCATAAAGATAGAAATGATACTGTCAAGGTTGGCAAACCAAATAATTGAACTAACTGGCATGGCTTAAAGTTACAGTTGTGATCAGGTTAACACTTCTCCCATTTTTCCTTTTCCAAAAAGCAGAACTTCTACAACTTCTTTTTCCCACCTGCAGACAGCAACTGACCCAAGAAGTAGAAGACAGAAAAGCCTGATGGTTTAAAGCAACCACTGCACATTTGTACAAAAACAAAACCAAACAAACCCAAACAAAACACAAACTTCACATAAAAAAGCCCCAAAGTTTTTTGAATAGTAAACTGATTGTACAATATAGGTCAGATTTTTGGCCTTACAACCTTGACAATGCCAATTTTGCATAAAGAAACAAGATGAAGATGGGTAATCACGTGCACAGTTGCAGTCTACAATGTTTTATGTACTTAAAATAAATTCTTATGAGAACAATTTAGGTGCACTTAAAAATAAAGACTTATCATGACCTGTCTTGAATTTTCCAGTTTTCCTTGTTGCTTTAAAAAAGTCAAAGGTATATGGTTAAACACAATTTCATAACAGAACAGTTTGAATAATATGTAGAACAGCTGAATACACAACACAGTTTCCAAGAATTCCTGTAATGTTTCAGGGTGAGGTTCTCAGGGCTGGGATGAACAGTCACCATCCGCACCAAGGAGGTGAGAACTCCACATGCCACTATAACCTGTTCTTGATTTTTGCACCCAAAAACCTGGGCTGATGCACACTTTTAAAGGAAATAAGCAAGACAAGCTTCATTTTTCCAAATAAAAATGTCTACTTTTTTAATAAAGGAAGAAAAGAAATAGTTAAGTAATGTCTAGTTGGCTTTACAGCAAAATGTTTCATCTATATTTCTGCATCATTTCAGGCATGAAAACCCATGGTTGTATTTAGAGAGTGACAGTAGGACAAGCTGACATTTCCAATTCATTTGGTGGATAAGTTACATTTGTTTTACATCAATAAAATTCCAACATAAAAGTCTGATCTAGGAACTTTATTTTTTATTAAAAAGGAATGTTCCAAAAAATAAAGTGCAACAAACCAAACCAGAAACAAAAAACCACACCCCCCCATTTTGTTGGATGACTCTCTCTTCCTCCTCATAATTAAAGTTCTTGGAACTTATATTTGTTTTTTTCCTCTATCCTATCAGCAATATCTATTCCACAGCTCCAGTACTTCAACAGAGATAACAGGATTAGCATTAATGAAGTGGAAACACAGAAATTCAATTGCATAGACATTTTGTTAACTTCCATATTTTCTGAACCTTTAAAATTAGGGCTCCGGTTAAGAACTGCATGTTCAGAAATTTTAATTTCCCTACTCTTAGCACTTCCACTTCTAAGAAAAAAAACCAAATTCATGCCTTACTAGAAACCTCTAAATTATTTTAATAAAAATTTAAAACACAGGGACAATTTTTATTTTGTCTACCACTCAGGAAGGTTTGGTATCAAGTGACTTTTCATCCCCATGGCATTATATACACTTTCCCTGAAGAGTTCACCTCGCTGAAGAAATGTGGAATGAACAAAGTGGAAAAAAGTATTCCTGAAAAAACACACCTCTTCCTGATCACAAGCCAGACATACTCCCTCCAGAAAGAGAGAAAAATGCAGCATCACGAGGTATGAACTCAGGTTTGGAAGCCAGGAATTCCCTATTTCTAATCCATGCTGTCACACAGACTGTTTTTATGACCTGGATGAATTACTTGGTTTGTTTCTCCATTTTCCCATTTCAGATTTTTTTTCTAATATAATCTCATTGTTCTGCTTTGAGCTACCAGCTGCTTTCAGACTGGGGAGAGGAGGGTGTGAAGACACGGAATGAAAAACAGCACCCCAATTTTTTCTCTCCCATCTTCATTCGCTTCCTTCCTGGCACTGCTCATCTCTGGCAGCAACTGAAGGTGTTTGAGCCTCTGGGATGGTCACCAGGACCTGCCAGGGACTGTGGCTGAGGCACGAACGGAACAGGAGCGCAGCAGGGACACGTGGTACTCACTGGCTGCTGCAAAGGGCATCAGCTTCATCCAGCTGGCCTCAACCACCACATGGAGAAGGAAAAGCAGTTGCACAGAGCTGTTTGATGGCTCTTTAGGAGCCTACTCTAGGATGGGATTGTCTAAAGCAGCACTAGGCAGAGCTGCTGCCTTCTCTTCCTGAGAAAAATCCAGGATCATTAGCAGTAACTAGGCAAAGCAGAGTCAGAGGATTGGGAAGAAAAGTGATTCTGCCAGGGCAGCACAACAGCCTGAGGATGTGAAGGCATCAAAGAGCACTAGAACCTGCAGTGAGGAGATTTTGGGAAGAGGAGGAGTTATTTGTGGGAGTTGTGTGAGGTGCCATTTGAGGGAGATCACAAAGGAGAAGAGTCCATGCTGGAGCCTGGGGGTGAGGACCTGAAGGGCACAGAGTAAAGCTGGGACCAGCAGCAAGTTTTGGTGGAGATCATGGTACAAACACCTTTCAGAGAGAAAGAGATGGTGTGACTTGCTGTGCCTTAAGGGCAGAGGCTGCTGGGGAGGCTGGAGCAGACTGGGCAGGGGAATGTAGGAGAGATCTGGCTACCGCAGTAGGACAGAAAGGGGAAGGAAGAGAAAAAGGGGATTTAAGTTCCTGAACTGCTGGTTTAGGTAGTTTAGCTCTGAATGCAAGAAAGTCTGTAAATGTGTCAAGTCTGGTTATTCAAAAGCTCTGAGGAAAGGCCTGAACAATAGGGAAAACACAAACAAGACTGAAAGTAAGGAAGGGGAATACATCCAGGGCAAGCATGGTATTTTACTGACATTAAACTACATCCAGACAGCAACTATTTAGCAATTTCTTTCTGGAAAGTCTCCCAGATTCCCCCTCTCTACACACACACCCATCTAGGCTGAAGAATCCAAGCAGCTAATTCAACCACTTCCTTTTCACACTAAGATCTGAAATAAGAACCACATAAGGCAAAAGCCAACCCCTTTCTGCTCTAACACTGCAGAAGTCCTTTTAAAAAATTCTTATACAACAGAATATCTACTTATGCTGCATCAGGTTAGCAAGCCACAAAATTCTCTTGGAATTAGCAACTTAATTCAGTCATTACTGCATAAATATATTACAACAGCTCCATCTGACTGTGCCATTTGCATCTGCCATCATATGATACATGAAAAAATTATCTTAATAGCTGAGACCTGACACTGGGTATATTATACAGTAAAAAATTACCTGAAGATAATAGCCAGGCAGTGAGTTGTTGTACCAAAGAGATTTAATCTTTTACTGCTGTTTTAAATAGGAAATGAAGATAATGTGACTGATGTTTATAAACAGAAATACATTTCCATAGAGTAAGGAATAACAGGTGAGACTATAAAAGGGGTTAAATTATTATGAAGAAAATTTGGAGAGGAAAGGATTATTTTCAAATAACAAAGCCTGACACAACATTAAATTTTACTTTGGATTAGAAATACTGGATATACTTCTGTCATCAGGGAATTCAACAGCCAGAACCAAACAAAGTAGTTTTCCCTACAGGACAAGATTATATATTATCTTAGTGAAAATAATACACTAAGTCAACAAAATCTATTTTTTAAGGGGACTTCTTCTCCAAACAAGAAAAAAAAAAAAACCCAAAAAAAACCCACCACCATCCTTCACACAGGTCTAAATTCCTTTGGACAATCCAGAAAGAGATGCTTCATATCTGCTTGGGCAAAACATTCTGCCGGAAAGCCCCATTCTCTCTCTGCTTTTTATCATATGTTGTGGATTGCAATCACAGTCTTGGAAGGACAATACAGTATCCAGATACAACCACGGCTTGTTCTATAAAATAGCCTAAAAATACCTTCTCTTCATCCTTCCTTAAAAGTTATAACCAGAAAGGAATTTTTTCTAAAGATTTTACTGGTTTTTTCCATTACTCGTGTTGCATATCAACATCCTCCCTCATTTCCCATGTCCTCCGCTCCTTTTCTCCAGAAGGGAATCAAATCACCAGCTCATGGAGCACTGAGCATCCTTTACAGCCACTCCAGACAACCCCACTGTCCCACAGCACTTCACACTGGCCAGTACTGGGGCAGTCACAGGGAACCAGCGACTTCCACAGAGAATTTTGACATCTTCCACACAGAATGTCACAGTGGAGCAAGTCAAGTGCCAAACGACGCCCACCTTCCTCCTGCAGGAGAGTCCCTTCCCCAGCTGTACAAAGGTTACAGAAGGATTTGCACTCAGCCATGCTGGCAGCACTTTCCACCTTCTATCCCTGTAAAGCTGTGCATTAATGCTCATTAACAGACCCACCTAACCAAAAAACAATAAAAGTCTGTGCTCACTTTCAGGGATTTCTCCTTAGCTCTACTCTGATCCTTGGAGAGCACATGGAAGGGCAAAGGCCTGAAACCTCCATTCTATATAAATCAACATTTTGATAGGTTTAGTAACATCAAAAAAAATCAAACTAACTTAGAATTCTTTCAATAGAAAAGAGAGCCATTTGCTATACATGAACTTAAAACTCGTTTTGTATCCATTTCTCTCACAAATATGAATTACAGTCTCACATGCAGAATCTAAGCTTGGACTGGGTTTGAATAATAAAACTATAATATTATTATTTCACTAAACTGCCACAATATTTTGTTAAGCAGTGAAGAAAATGTTCTGCATTCTGCACTAACACATTATGAACATTGACTTCACATATTTAGTCTTGGATATTCAGATAAGGAGTAGATCAAGACATGACTTTAAACCAGGCCTTCCACATTCTGCTGTGAGACCCATCAAGCTGCTTTTCTTCACTGGGAAAAAGAAGGACAAGAAATTGTCTGTGTACCAATACCAGATTTGCTGCAGATTTGGTGATGGCTGAAGTTATCATAAATATGTTCAAACAGTTTCTAATAATATAGGACAGGGAACAGAGCCATGGGGAAAAAGTCAGAGAACAGAACAGGAGAATACAATGATGCAAAACAGTTATTTCTCTTCCTCATCTTTCATCCCAAGAAAAAAGATAAAGAATAAAAAGACAAGGAAAATAAAGCATGCAAAAACACAGAGACCTACATAAAAATCAAAGCTTTAATAACTTCTATTGTACAGAAATAGTCTATGCTTTAGAGAGGAACACCATGACATATATGTGCCATACTGATTCTATTGCTCAAAAGCACCAAAAGTTGCTCAAGTGATGATAACAATAATTCAGAGTGAGAACAACATTTGGGACAGAAAATGACAGAAAGGAGAGAAAATTGAACTAAAGGCACACAGAGAAAAAGATACTGTAGCACCACAACAGACAAAATTATCATCAAGAGAAGAGCAGTTTGAGGAAAATACTGTCAATTACTTGCTTCATTTTACAGAAGTGTTAACATGAAAATACCACAATAAAACAATGCTGTAGTCCATGTAAAGCATGTTGCAGACATCAGCACTAGAAAAACAAGTGCAGTGTTTAAATTTTGAGGTAAAGGAGAAAGTGGAATTTTGCTACATGTACTTTTCACTCAAACTAATAAACTCTGGGATACTTTCCAAGCCATACATAGGACAGGATAATGAACATCTGACATTGTCTGTGTACTTTAGAGGATTTCACTTCAAACCTTTGGTTATCACTGTTACCACCTACAGGTCATAATGCTGATTCCATTTTGGATCAAGTGTATTCTTCACAGTATCTGTAGAATGGCATTGGCCAGATCCATCCACCACGACCTTAGCAAAGGGATCAGGAAGTCCTAAGAGGAGGAAACGAAAAAAAAGCTAGCAAGAGGATGAGGATGCTTTGAAGTCCTTTTTCATTGCTCGATTATTTAATCTTTCATTTGAAGACTTATTTGCCTTTTATTCATAAATGAGAGTCCTACTTAATGAATGGGAATAACATGATGTATTAAGCACAGGAAATGGGTATGTTAGCAACTTATTGCACTGACATGGACTAAGAGAAAGTTGTATAAGTCAAACACATTGGGGAAAAAAAAATTTGAACACCTTAATCTTCCTAATTCAGGTTTGAGTAAATTCTCAGTCAAAGGCAAAGAAAACAGATTTACATTCTTTTTATGTTTAAGATTAAATCACAATTATGATTTTGGCTGATACTGGTGTAACAGAGAACTGCGTATAACAGATTATTCTTGCTTTTAGGATCTACTTGGTGTACTGCTGGCTTTGTGCTCCATTTGCTGCCAGCTCAGTATCTCAGAAACGCTGAACACAGGTTCACCTGAACACCAAAAATCAGCGTAAAGATGGTGCTGAACTCCAGAGCCAGGGATGGAAACGCAGCAGGAGCAGAGCAGCCCACGATCAGCACCTCCTGCTGAACTGACACCACGGGATGGGCCCACCACTGATGCCCCAGGTCCTGTCCCTTTTCCCCTCACACTAATTCATTCCTCCCCTCATCAAGTGTTGTGAGTCAGCTGGAGGAACTAAGGTGGGGAAACATTAATCACATTTTCTGAGGTGCAATTTTGTCCCAGTTGCACTTCCTCAGGTGACTCAGCCAGAGCTGTTCTGGCAGCAGAGGGCTCGGGACAAGTGTCACAGAAAGCACCTGGGGACAAAGGAGTGGGACCTTGGGCCATCTGTGCTTCAGCACCACACATTTCACATCCTGAGGGGTTTTTTCAGGCATGATCAAACTGTTAAACACCCAAAAACTTGCAATCAATACAGAAATTCAGATATAAGCAAAGTTTCAGAAGTATCTCAAATCACAGTAAAATTCTGGATAATCGCCTCTTCCATTTCTTTCCAAAGCTCAGGTCTGCTCTTCTGAATTCCCCCTGCTCCCAGGTGGGAGGTGGCAGGCAGGTGATCTGTGCATGCAGGACACAGACAATAGCATTCCTTTCTGCCTCCTTCATCTACTTCTTAGCACTTCTCTCAAAACATTATTAGAATTAATTAAAATATAATTTCAGAGTACATCGGTATTATGAAGTGATTATTAATAATTAAGGAGTACATCTGTTTGCTTGACAAAAAGTTCTTGTACGAAAAACAACTTAATAAATATATGACACTAAATTTGAAAAACATGTAATTTGCCCAAGTGGGTAAATTTGTTTCCCACTCCCATAAAAACAGAGAGAATGTGTCAGTGTTTTAATTATTATTATGGTTCTGTGATGAGTGTCACCTGAGACAAAAACAGAAGCCCTGAAATAAAACATCAAAGCCCTCAGTACCCTTACTTCAAATATCTTAATATAATGATCACATGTAAACACTGGACTATAGAACTTGCATAATATTTATTCCATCTATAAATAAATGTATAAAACTTTAACAGCTACTTACGGAAAAAGTCCTTTTTCACCAAGTTTTTTGCACACAGTACTGCAAGAAAAACAGAAATACAAAATTAAGTTACTGATTGCCAACTTTAAAAAAAAATAGTTATTTTACCTGTCCAGCATTCCAGAAAATCCTGCTTAAAATAAAACGGAACATAAAATAACTGCGCTCCTTCCTCATTTACATTGTCATGTAAATTAATTCCTGAAAGCAGAGCTGGAAGTGTCATCTTTTGGCAATTTAACTGTAGGCAGATGGAGGTGAGATGGTCGTGGTTTCCTCAGGCAATAGTTTCACATCCCTTTTTTTTCCCCCTCAACTGTTTTGCCAACTGTGAGTGCACCAGAGGGGGACCTGGAGCACTCCTGGCTGGTTCCCCGTTATTAGTGCTGGGACACAAGCAGGGGCTCATGTTCAGTTCTACAGCCCAGCAAAAGCTTCCTTGATCATAAAAAATAGAACATTAGGCAGCCAAGGCTTTTCTGTTATCCTGCATGGTAATAAATAAAAGGTTTTACCTGAAAAGCATTTGGGTGGAGCACACTAACTTCTAAAGCCAGAGTTTTGATGGTTCCTAAGATATCTTTTATTTGTAGCAGCTGTTAATTGTTTCAGGCTTTTTTTGTTTGTTTGTTTAAATTAAAAGGGAGGACCATTTGCATTTGTCAACTAAAAATACCCAGGGGAAAACAATCTCCCATGAGAATAAATTTAAATAAACAAATAAATAAATAAAAAAAAGGTCAAAGGGGACAAATTTCATATAAAGGTGCCAAGATACACAACGAAGACTTCTCTTCACAAACTGCACCACTGTTCAACTACTATGCTTATCTATTATCACAGGTTTAGTAAGCAGGAAATATTAGATTCCCCTGTGAAACATTAAAATATTTACTGATAACACAAAAGGATTCTTGGAGATTGAGCAAAAGCATGAATTCCCACAGCTAGTATAAAAAAAAAGAAAAAAATGGGGAGCGGGGAGAGTTCTTTGGTTGGAACCTGATGCTGCAGGAGATTCCTCACTATATGATTCCCTTGGATATTTTTCCTATGAGATCACCAACATTTGTTACTGCCAGGAAATGCAAAGACAGAAAAGTGCATCCAATAATCACATCCCACAGGCACTACCTAAACCCAAACACCACTGGTCATCCTTTCCCCCCCCCGAACACCCTCCCACTGATCCTGCAAGGCTCCTGATCCCCAATTTCTGCCTGAATAGAAGCAAGCAGAGGCAAGCCATGAGCACTCCCATGGAGATCTCCACAGCCAGGGCAGAGAAACACCACCCTGGACAGTCCAAATAATGGAATGAATATTTTCCCAAGTTTTACATCCATAAAGATGCTGATTTTAATGAAGCTGCTTTCCACAGGAATTCAGCACTGTAAAATCTGGCTACAACTCTGCTCAGGTCTGAGGAGTTTTGGCCCTCCATAAACACAAGGAGATGCCTATCAGTGGCTACAGGGACTCAGAACAATCCCCTCACAGTGACCTATCCCACAGGAAAGGGACATAAAAGTTCCCAGGAAAATTTCAGCACAGTAGTTTGATGAAAGGGGCTGCTAACAACACTGTTAACCTGAAAAAGAAGTGCCTGGTTCCAGGCTGGTAGCTGCTGGGGTTTTTTAAAGATGATAAAAGTAATAAATATAATTTCTTTCCATTCAAAGACATACTGGTAGTCCTAAAGCAGAGCTCCATTTAAGGGATTTTCACCCAATAATTTCAATCTAAACAGTCAACAGTAGTAAAATACTAATAGAGAGCCAAATGTTTCAGGTATTTCTGATACCCAGCATTCAAGTACCTGTACGAAAGAGACTGTCACATCACTGTCTGCTCCACGAATCAAATACAGTTCTTTGGATGGTGTTATAAAAATACACAGTTACCAAAGGCTTCCACGAGCCAAACATTTTAAAGTTTACTCTATCCAGAATATTGAGAACAACCTAAAGGCATTTGAAAAAAAGAGGCAATAGAAAACTGCTTTTGCAGCTCCTTAAGATTTTATTACACCAAGAATATCCTCAGATGAGTGATAACAGACATCATCTGCCCAAGAACTGCAATAGGTTATTGCTTACCAGCCACCTTTCATCTAGTGGTGAAAAGCTTCAAGTAAAATAGATGCTGATACAGATGGCAACTTTTTAAAGTATCTAAAAAAAGATACAATTATTGTCACAGTTTCACCCATTACAAGTAATGGGAAGTGTCAAGGGAAGCCGAAGGCTTTAAATCCAATAGTTAAGTCAAAATTCATCTACAGCACAGCAAGCCACACAGGGTGCTCCTGAAACTGTATAATGTCCAAGACAAAAGATGTTCAACTGTTCTCGTGAGAGAAATTGTAAGGTTAACTAATTACAAACACTTCTTTTCAAAAATAAAGCAAGCCTGCCAATGCAATTTAACTGAAGTCTCATTTTTATAAGATTGGGCACATGCAGGGCACACAGACTAATAACTGCTTCCCCAACAATTAGCCACAAGTGAACAAACTAATGTTTTTGGCTCAACTTTTCCCTCTCTAGTAACCACATTTAAGGCAAGTCAGATGTCAACCCTCTCTGGCTTTGTCAGGTTAACAAAACAGGAGAGATGCTGAGAAAGCTTCCATTAACAACACCCTCTCTGCCAGGTATTTCTAGGTGAAAAAGCCCTGGTCCCAGGAGCATCAGCTCAACTCAAAGTGAAACAGTCTTCTTCCACACACAGAGCTCTAATCTATCCCAGGACTTTTTTTGGACAAAACTTTTCCCACGGGTGGGAAAAGTACCAGAGTTTATGCTCCACTTTTCAAACGGTTTCAACACTGTATTAAATACTGTTCTGAATACTACAACACTGTTCTGAATATTCTGATAACCAGCTGATTAATAGTTCCTTGAGAATAAAAACTAAGGAAGTTTGACTTCCTATGGATTTATGTTTCATGGCTGAATGAAGGCTGTGGCTGAGGCTTTTCCCACTGGGCGTTCAGACAGGCCCCCTCCCACGCAGGCTCTCCCGTGGTCCAGCAGCGCGGCATCTGCTGCAGCTTTTTCCTCTCACTTCAGGTCACTGCCAGGGTCTCCTCTTTATCCACGCAACGATCCTCACAAAACTCACGGGACTTAATTATCTTTGAGTCCTCTATCCTAGGTTCAATTTGAGCTAAAGATTCAAAAACCAGAAAGAACTAGAGGGAGATTTCTTTCCCTTGACAAAGCCAGGCTAAAGCGCTGATGATTCTGGACCCAACGCACGCCGCTATCAGAGCTACGCAGCCCCACCACTAATGGAGCCTCTGGAGGCACAAGGGCACTGCAGGAGGTTATTTATTATTTGGATGTGCTTGTTTCAAGGCACTTTTTGTTACAATTATTTTAAAACAAAAAGTTAAGCTATTTAAACTTGCACTGGAACTAGAATGCAAACCAACGGCTGGATATACTGGCCTCGGCTTGGAAAAAAAGAGGGGGGTGTGTTGTACCATAAGTGCATCATCAAATGACATTAATGGCTTCTAGCACACATGTGTAAATAAAGTATTCATTACAGAGAATCAGTGAGTCAATGGATAGCTATGTTTTGTGTTTATCACAGACTTCCTGGGTAGTCTACAGAAAAGGGAACATTAATATTCCAATATATTTGTGCCAAGACAAACAGTACATCAATTTTACATAGTATACATGCATTAAATATTTTTTTTATCATGCTTTATGATCTCATTCTAAAATATGCTACTCAGGTCTGCTCACAGAAACATGAAAAGAGCATAATGCTATAAGCTACCCAGTCTCCTTCTATGACAGCTTTGCTACACAGTCCACAAATATTCAAAAATAGGAATTAAGTGAATCACATTTGCCAATTTCCTTTTTCTGATTTATTACTCCTGTGACTGACAAAGAATGGTTTACTGAAAAATAATTTAACTATTGCAAGTAAATGCAAAATATTTAGTATCCCCAAACCCCTGTAATCTATGTGTTAGCTATTAAAAATTACATGCAATTATAGAGGGGGTGAATAATTGGTTGAACTCACATAAAAACTGAAAGGAACTATGACTATTGAAAAGGTGAATTTTATAGAAAGATAAATATTTCTCTCTCATTTTCTGAACTCTGTTTATTCTTTTTGCTAGTTACTGAAGAACTCTTGTTACAACTGCTGCTTACTTTGGAACCATTTTTACAGAAAAATCAAAATTTTAATGACATCAAGCTGTTCTTAGTGAAGGTATCCTATGTTACACATTACCACTATTTTTGTAAGTATTAAAAAGTACGTTTATTTCAGAATAATAAGTATATCAGTAACACCAGGTCTCCATAGTTAGAGGGAAGAAGAACATGAAGCCCATGAAGTGGAAAGGGAGAGCTCCAGCACAGGAAGCTTGCATTGAAAACAAGTAAAAATTGTTAAAGATCTATGAGATTTCACAGAATCACCACGTCTGAGACGTGAGCTCAGAGTCTTCAACGATCTATTCATCTCCAAAGGCTGGGTAACACCAGAATGAGCGCTGAGGAAACAACATTAGAAGGAAAGAAAGTGTTAATGCGAATTCAAGGAACCTGGACGTTTAAGGGCTGTGTATTCAACCCTCTTGGGTATTTCCAGCCTGTATCAAACTGTTTACAGCCCATTTGTTCACCAGATTTACCTGCAGAACAGGAACACCACTGCTTTACCTCACAGGTAGGTTTTAGTATTACATTATCTGCATGTTGGTGCGCTCTCAGTTACCTGTTACAATGCATCTCTTGATTTATGACAAATGACAAGGTTTAAATGTGTTTGTATCCAGCAGCGTGAGGCACAGACACCTCAGGGCTACAGCTGTAGACAGTCACTTTAGAAATATATTGGTCTTAAAATCCCTATGTTAAAAATAATATTGCTTAAGCCATCTTAAGCAAGTAGTTTTTAAATGTGTACATTTGAGACACACCAATATTATCAAAGAAAGATTAAGGAAGACAGGTAAGAAAATAAAAATAATCATGAATGTCCATGGAAGTGAGCACACCAGCTGCAGCAGGAAACACACAATCAACACATTTAAGTCTGTACATGACTCAGCAGAACCCCCCCATCCCATGCCAGCCATCCATAAGAACCAACACTGTGTCAACAGACAGCCCCCAAGTTACGGGGAGGAAAGCACTCGGTCCAAAGCTAAGATTATGTTTTCTAATCTTCTGGCTTCTCACGTGCCATCACCACAGAAGAACAAGTTCAGCCTTCTGAATCCAACCAACAGTTTTAACATTATAATTCCTGTTGGTTTTTTTTTTTCCTCGAGGGTTTTCTCCCAGAAAAAGCGCTTGTTCAAGAACGTATGTAACACACGGGAGAGCGACAGGCTGCCTATCAATTTTTACCACAATGGCTCATTTTGAAGACAAGTCTTTCTTTCCCCTACAGAAACACCATCTTCTACTGAAAGCCATTAGCGTTGGGTTTTGTGATCAGATCCCAGTTGTTTGCATGTTCTACGCAGGGCAATACAATCACCGAAATAAGTCCCAGCTGTAGAAACACAATGCTATGCTGTTGCTAATGTGTGTTGTACTGATAATGAATGGTCGTCTATGCTTTAATCTGAATAAAGCTCCCAACTGCTCTGCCTCTCCTTGCCAAAAATTCCCCTTCCTCCTCCAGACTGTGGTTGCATTCCAATTACACTGCTGATTGGAATGAGCCTGCTTGGGGGAGGGAGAGGGAGGCAGGCAAATGAAGCCACGCTCACGCCCCTCCTCGCCTTCACAGCTGCCCCTGGGACCCAGAAATTGCTCGGGTGTTTGAACCTAGGGCTGACATGACGTACTTTTCTCCACATTGTACAAAACTCTTTGCAAATTCACTTATTTCTTTTAGAAATGCCATTTGTGACAGGCAAACAGTGCACCGTGCACAGGTTCCAGCAGGACGGCTCAATACTTTAAACATTTTTAAACAAATTCCTACTGGTTTCTTCCATCGTTGGCATGCTCACAAGAAACTTATATTTTTCTGCTTGCATTCCCTCCTTGGACCTGCCTGAATTCCCATATGGGAGGATATAAAACAGGAGGTCTTCAACTATTTATTGAACAAAGAGCTGTAAATAACGCCGTATGGATTTTGCAAATACAGCTGTTGAGGTAATAACTTCCTCAATTAAAGTTTTGAAATAAAATTGTTTACCCCAACTATTCACATTAAATTTTATTATACAGTTAATCTCTCTGAGGATTTTTTTTTAAGGTTCCATTTCCTTTGAAAGGTGCTTTTTCTGCAGATGAACAAAATGTGACAGAACATGACCCTAAAACTAAGAATTTACTTTCGCTTAATGAAATTCCTGCATTTTTGAAGACTGTAATCGATTATCGTCAAGAAGGAACACCCAAAGGCAGGTAAACCTAACAAATACTGTGTTTTACAGGTGCACAGGGGTTTGGAGTCAAGGTCTTGCAGCATGAAATGGGTCAGAACACAGCAGCTGACCATTATTCCGAGCAGGATCGGTGATCGGAGCGTGCTGGAAGGTTTCATGTTGCACCCAACAGTACAGGGGGCTGCAGCTGTTCCTCCCTCAAAGCAGGTCTAGCAAGCATGGGGATACAAGGTAGAGCAGGAAGCTGAACTGGCTTAACAGAAAATTAACCTTCTGGGGAGACGGATTAGTTCACCGTTGGCTCCTGGAGCTGCACAGACTTATCCTGCAGTCACGCTATCTGCAAACCTGCTGCAAAGGAAGTGGCTGAAGCACACGGCTGCAGAGCAGGGAGGATCAGCCAGGTTGCCCTTCTTGCAGTTGGGCAGGAGAAATGCACCCCATACCCTTATAGGAGCTTTCAGCTCTAAAAACAAAATGCACCCCCAATGTTTTCATTTTAATGCATAGTTTTTCCTCCTGCCTCTGTTTTGCAGTTCCAGAAATTTATTTTATTAAAAATAAAATTAAAAAGCAGATTTTGCTACCAATATACCAAAATGACCAGGTAACACCCTTCAGGTTTTTAGAGACAATCTTCTCCTTAAACATTCAACTTTCCATTTCTCAAAGCAATGCAGAACTAAAACACGAAAAAGCACTCCTCTTGCAAGTACACACACAACTGCTTCCAGGCTGCTCTGTTTTACTCATGGGCAGTTGCTCTTTCTAGGTCTCACAAAGCACCAAAAATTCAGAATAACCCAATGAGCTCTAAACTAGTCAGTACAAAACACATACACACACAGAGAATGGTAGGATCATTATTTTCCCCAGTCCTTCACTGTAAAATTCAGCATTACCCAAATTAACACTCCAAATTCCACCCTCTCCAGGGCCCAGTGGAGGCAGCACACGGAGCTGCAGGTGCCATATGCCAGCACGGGGAAGCGCAGTTCACCCAAGGACACTGGACGAGCTGATGCTGACTTCAGACACACTCTGCTCAATGAGATCCAAGGCAATCACTCTCCCCCAGCCCTGCATCCCTGGCCCTGCAGCAGGAAGAGCTGCAGGGCAAGCAGCCAGGTACACCCCAAACACCATCACCAGGCTGCTTCACCTGGGTATCTTTTTCTGATGTGCATTAGGAGCTGCATCACACGATCCCTTCTGCTCCCGAGCTACGGGAGTCAGGACAACTGGGAAGGGATGGTGACTTCCTCAGCAGGCACAGCTGCCTCACAGCACACCTACAGCTTATGTTGGTAGGAAATAAATTTCTAATTCTCTTACAGACTTATACATCTCATTTAAATTGAATGCAAAATTAGAACCACGTACCAATTCTAACTCTTACTAAGAATACGCATTAGAACAATTCAAAAGTACTAATGGATTTTTAAAGTGCTATTTAACACTAACATGTCAGGTTGCAAAAAAATATTCTAAGTGACATACAAAAGCATCACTGATAGACTGATGTCCAAACACAAGGTAGACAGATTTAAAATAAACTCGATTAAAATATGCAGTAGTATAAACATAGTACTAGAAAAGCACTTTTAACAAGAATTTCCTTTACTAATTGTTACAATTCTAAATTTTCCCATAAACACATTTCTGTAAGTTCAACACAAGCCAGATGCTAAATCCTTAATATACTACATGTAAAGTAAAACCCATTTCCAAGGATCACATACATTATAAGCATTGTCAGTTAGAAACCTGTGTCTGAACAAATCAGAATTTTTCCTGTGGGACTAAACAAACAAACCCACGATAACCAGCATTCAAAGACCAAACAGCAATATGGATATACAGAAGTGACAAATGTCCTAATAATGCAATATAATTTAAACTACTGCAAAAGATGCCAGAACCTAATACAAAACCAGTACATTTTCTGTTTGACAGATTCACTCTAAGTTCTCCACAAGAATAGGCTGTGCTGTGACTAGATTTAGAATTCCAGACCCATATAACTTGCATATAGTGTAACTCATGGAGGTTAAAATCCAAATGAAAACATCACACATTTATCAGAGAGAACAAAGATGCAGTGCATCACTGGGTAGAAACAGTTAAGCCAATAAATCATTCATCTCATGCAATAATAAAATCCTGGAAGAGAGTCTCCAAGGCTATTTTAAATTCCCGTAAGGGAAGGACGACACGACAGCGACTCCAGACTCCAGCAGTCTGTGCCGGGGACAGCTGAGCGACTCGTGGCCGCGGCCAGATGGAGCCTGCCGAGATTTGCCGTGTTTAGACTCCTGTTTTTACATCACGATGTCTACTTCACAGCATTGTTTCACTGTAAACAAAAGGCTTCCTTTTCCACTTCTCCTCCCTTACTCCGCTCCAAGCCAAAAGTAAAACAAAACACAAACCCCCCCAAACCACTGAATTCTTCCTTCGAGCAGCTCATGCATTCAGGTTTCCTAGATTCATTCAGCGATGGGCTCGCTGCCACACACGTCACCCACCCTATTCATGTGTCCAGTTTATTTGATATGCCTCTCAAGAGGTAAAGGAAAGAAATTATGCTGCCACTTTTGCAATGAAGATAGCAGCCCTCCCCAGGCACTTCAAATCCTACCAGGCAGGTTCACAAGTCCCTTTCATGGAGATTCATGTTAATTCAAGTTAAATTGAGTAAGTAGATGCAAAAAAAGTTGGGTTTGGTTTGCTTTTTTTTTAGCTATGTACCAAATGTGTAAATTAAAGCTGAATGATACAAAATAAACCATGCTAATCAGGGCTCTGTGTAAATTAGGGCTTCAGCCACAGCTCAGTGAGAAAGGAGCAGGAGTAACACATGGGAAACGTAAAGAAAACAAAGGCTATTGGGAATATCTGCATTTCCTGGTTCAGTGTGGATGGAGCCTCTCAGACCAGCCAGGATGTTTCTAATGCATAACTTTGATACACTATAAATTCCATTTCACTTCTCCACCCTCTTCCAAAATGGCCTAACCATCCCATCTCACCCATTTTTCAACATCTGAAAAACCAACCACTACCGTACCATGGAGCAAAGTTGGCAAAGATCAATTTTCAGACCAATTTCAAAGTTATCCCTTCTATTTCTCACATTGGTGACAAGTATAAAATTGTTTTTCAGTAAACAAAATCAGGGTGGGAAACAGAAATCCATTAAAGAGATAAAAGAATCCTGCAGCTTTGCTGTTATGTTTGCTGTAAGATTCTCAATTATTTTTTACCCTCCCGCAGTATTAAAAAAAATAGTCCATATAAAAAAAAAACTTTCAGAGTAACATTACCAAGATTAACTTATCTCAAACTGCAGAGGTGGTTTTTACATCCAAGTGTGAGTGAAGTAAACTCTAATTCAATTATCCAAGAAACACTAGAATAAAATAGTTTTTAAGAGCTCAGGCAAAGAAAAGGGGGTCACTCTTATCTCAAACTCTTACAATCATGCTAAAAGTCTTACCTCAGTCCTTAAAGACTTCTTTACAATCACAGCAGTTAGTTTTTAACCAAAACAGAAGTAATTAATCAAAAATTACCAACATGCAAAATACTTCAGAGAGCACAGGATCCTTCCTCTGATGGGTAAATAAAAAAGGTAACACAGAAATTCAACCATCTATTTCTCAGTTTGATAGGAACAGGAGTGGGGGGGGAAAAGCTAACGGGAGAAATAAATTATAGCTCTGTCTGACATATTTCATGCACCTCTGAAAATGTGCTGGGGACAAACCTGCCAGCAAGGAGCAGGCCTTGGATTTGTTTCACTGCAGTAAAACTCTCCACCCTCTGAATGAGCTGTAGCAGGGGCAACAACAAAAGCAATTCATGATCTAACTACCAACCGGACAAAAATGCCCTGAATTTTAAGAAGGGGTCAGACAAGAGGCACCTGCAGCTAAGTCAGACTCCTGGCTGTCAGGAATTGTGGATCCCAGCAGTGTTCCAGGCTGTGCTGCCATGGCTGTCAGGACATGGCCACACGTGTGATTTAAACAGGAAGTCTCAAAACCCTGTCTCTGCTGCAGACAGGATCCTTGGGGAACACCACTACTGCTGGGGCTTTTCTGGGAAGAGGAGAAAGGAAAAGAACCAGGAAAAAAGAAAAAAAAAAAAAAAAAAAAAAAAAAAAAAAAAAAAAAAGAGCCCAAAAGCATGGACACAATTTACCATTCACAAGTAATTCCCATGCCACTCCAGCAAAAATGCTGTAAATACTGATTTTATCAGCACTAACAAAAGGATTGTCAGATGCTTTTCAAGAAATAATTCCTAACTCATGAGAAAAGCTTGGGCAACAACTTCTGATAGGAAGAAAAAATGAATTCTGGCATTTCAGATATATATTTAGGCAATTTACAAAAAATAATCCTCTAATAAGTAAAACAATATTAAAGAGTTCAAGAAGGTCATGATTTTGATACTATGACTAGCAAAAATCATTAATTAAACATCTGCCCTTAATCTAAACTCCTAGTTCAGCACAATTTTGTTTTATTACTACACCTGATGTACTGAAATGATATTATATGGGGCAATACAGATGAGTGATGTACTCTTACATCCTCCTGCATTATCATCAATATCCACAAGCTCAGACATTCTGTCTCCTTGATAATATGTGGATCCTGCTTCTTTCTTATTTAGTACAGTTGAAATATTCAAGCACAATATTCCTATATTCACATTTTTTTGGAAAATTGGTTTTAGGAGAATGCTTTCAACTTTGGAAGTCGCCTCTCTCTCTGGAACCTGACAGTTTGGCTTCTGCCAGAAACAAAACAGGGTCAGCAGGAAGGTGTGTGGACTATACACACACCTTTACCTGGTCACTAAGCTTATGCCTCTGATGATGGAATTCTGTCTGTACCTGCAGAAATGCCACATCATCTAAGCGAGGAAAACTCCAGCTGCTTAAAGGCAGCACAGACAGAAAACCAAGACAATGTCACCATTCAAACATCTTTAAAACTCTTGTGTACCTCAGTCCAGTCTTATCCCCCACCACACACCCATAAAGTCTCATCTCCAGGAGATTTTTACATCATTAGACTATACCATTTATAAACTGATTAAGTTATTGCAGTCCTTTAATATGGACAGATTCAGTTTGGTTTCTCTGTTTTAACAGATGTGTCCTACAGAACAAATCCAAACAGTTTAAGAAGCTGCTGCTGTTGAACAGAGATGAGCTAATTGAATGAGCAATCTTATTTATTTCAACTGAAGTAAAGCAACTTACAGGAAAATCTTGGTTTTGTTTTACTTTGGTTTTACACAAGTTGCTTAAATTATTTAGTCAAATCAATACAATTTATACAGTATTGTAAGAAATAATACAAAAGGGAATTTAAGAAACAAAACACCAAGAGATTCAGATGAAATAGCTCACCAATACATGGAAATAAAGGATCTTGCCCAAAAAACATTGCCATGCCATTTAAACTACAACTTCAGATATCTCTTGGGAAGATGCAATGCTCAAGAAGTGAAAATACAAGAATTTTTTTGAGAAATAAGAACACAGAGTAGAAGATATTAAGCAGTAGAGAGTGAAGACTAAGATAATGGGAAGGAGCTGAGACTGAAAAGAGGGGTGTAAGGTGATTACATGAATGCAAAAAGTACAACGCTGTACATCAAGACTCCTAGCAGTACAGCAAATGGATAAAAATCCAGGAAAATATTCCAAACAAGTTTGAGAACATTTCATTGCTGGGCTCCTACAACGGCAGAATGGCTTCCAAGTGCAAGGAGTATCCAAATATTTCCATTGACCTCAAACATCAGTTATGAACTTCAGACAGTCTGAGTGGACATGATGGGGATTTTGAGGGGACACAGAAATGGAAAACCCTCATTTCCCTGCAGCCTTTCACTCTAGGAACCCTCAGCCTCTTGCAGTTCTGCTCACAGAGTGTTATACTAAATATCACTTCTGATTTCCACCATTTCTTATATGGCTACACAAGCAAGGAAAGAGCAGACCCAGTTTTCCAGAGGAATCTTTACATGCATTTCCTAGCCACAGTGCTCCCTGGACATCTCAACTGCTAACTGAGTGCTATCCCAGGGCACCTAAATATAATTACTTGCTAAACAAATATATTAACTTTCCAAGTACAATATTTTTTCCTCTCACAACTATCTTCTTGCATCTAAATTATTTAATACTCAACACCTTCCAGTGACCTAATTCCTTTAGTTTCTCTATCATTTATGTATCTTAGAGCCAATATGACAATTTATACTAAAATAAGACCAGAGACAGGCTAAAATTCTGATCAGTTACATGGAGACAAAGAGGGTCACAGGCTTTTTCCCCTTTACATTGTTTCATCCAACTTTGTAAACTGTACCTCCTTTCTGCATTAACTGAATTTAAGAATTCACAAATATATTTCCTGTTCATCTTTCAGCATTGTAGACTATGAACGGCACTGTTAACGCTAAAGTGATGCAAGTTTTTAAAATACTAAAAATCAAAATGCAGTGATTGCCTTGGAACTGGCATCCTACATTAAACACCTCCAGCTAATCATGTATTTTCACTAAATAGAAGCAAATGAACTGCACTAGGTCAGTGCAGGGAGTTGTGCCTGCACTCCTGCCACATAACTGTCCCCACTGAAAGGTGCTGTTGCTGAAGGGTCACAGGACAGGAGTGTTTTTTAGGGTGCACACAAACATTTTGTCACTTAGCTAAAAATCAAAAAAATACCTAAACACATTCAAACTTACAAAAGAGAGGTTAGAACAAACAAATGAGTCTCACAGATTTTGCTCCTAAACACAGACTGTTCTTCAGGAGACAATAAAAACCACGGGATTGGAGAAGATAAAGTGTTAATCGCATATTTGGTGGTTTATGAGCCAAAGCAGTCTGAGGTTTAAACTGCTTCTGCTCAGTGCTCATCCCATTCAGAGACGATGAATCATTTCCCATTTGGCAGCACTTCTGCCTACAAGGCTTGTCTTCTGTGAGATTTCTCCTGTAGCCTTGTAATAGATTTGCTAATTTAGTACACCTGACTTTGAGCAAAAGCTATTGTTGCCAGCTGTCAGACTAGACCTCGTCCTGTTTATCAGACACATCTCCACCAGCCCGTCCTGCCCCAGTCACAGAAACACAACACTCCTTACTAATCCCAGGGAAGTAAATTACTTTCTAATATTCTTGTTTTTCTTACTCTGCCAAAATACCAACACATCACAGATTTAAAGCAACAGTAAAATCAATTTATCCTCAGCAGCTGGGCTCATACCAGTTTATCCAATAATAACCACACTTTTTTAAGTCATATTTACTGTTCTAGTCATTCTGTCCATGAATTCCTGAGCCCCAGCAGTAGAGGTTTGACTGTTTTAAACAAAGGTAATATAAGCTCACAGGGAGTGTATTTTAGGTTTTTAGGCAGGCCTCCACAGCTCTTTGAAAGATAAATCAGAGCAAAACAAAGTATTAAATGCCTCATACACACTAAAATATTTCCTCATTTTCCCCAGGGCTTTGTGCATGCAAAAGAAAGTGCATTACTTGCTGTTTATAAATATTTGTGTGGACAGAAGCTTAGGGTAGGGGCAACAGAGAAAATACGGGGAGAGTTGGGTGGGTTTTGTTGGTTTGGGGGTTTTTTTGTGGTTTAGTGTTTTGTTGGGTTTTTTTGGCTTTTTTTAAAACCTCCCTACAGTGAATCTGGAAAACATACGAAAAAACAATTTGTGTATTATATTTTTACACCTAAACAAAATCGACCAGTACTTAAGCCTTTACATTCCAGATTACATAAATCAGTTATACAGATGCAAAACAAAGTGGACTCGCTTTTTTCAGGTTTCACACACAGCATTCACAGAAACACATGCCCACATATTAGATGCTCTTTTGATACTCTTACTCTTCTAAATATTTTAAACCTCAGTATAATCAACAAAAATATGAGAACGCACACTCAGCTAACAAAAAATATGAAGTATTGACATTCCTCTGTTCCATTCTCAGGGGGCTGTGGAGCCACTTACTCATCTCTATCATTCAGATCTGGCTGCTGAACTCATGCTGAGGCAGTCAAGAAAATGCACCTGGACTCTTCCACCTGGGACTGACTTGGAAGGCCAGACAGAAACTGTGATTCAACACACAAAGACCATTTACCATGAGCAGGTTCCACACCACCCTGTGGTTACCTTCTGCCATATTTGTTGCCAAAATTAAATGTCATTGGATTTGCCTTGCAGAGCAGCAGAGGATCCCCTCTGACCCTCTCCCTCGTGACAATATCCGTCCAACGCTCCACTGCGAACACCCTGCCCTTGGCAAAGGGAACACAGGTCTGGAAGCTCAGCTGCAGAGCCAGCACCTGCTCTTCCAGGTGGGACAGAGGAGAGAAAGCTGGGAAAGAGAACAAAATCTTGGGATTTTACGAAATGGAGGTGAAGTCAGAGCTCAAACAACAGACTCAAGAAGCAGTGATACTTCATTGCTTTGCAACAGCTACACAGCCAGTCTAGTCCCATGTAAAGTTGATGTTCTTGCAAGTAAAAAGACCTATATATATATAGTTTCACAAGGTTTTTCATTGTAACATTTGAAATGATGAATCAGATACTGTACTTCAAGTATTATTCATCTGTACAACATAAGCTAGCCCTGCGGAACCATTAAAGAAAAATATTTGCCAGGAAAAAATAACCCAGAATATATGATTCATTCACTTCTGAAACAATAAAATGGTTCACTATTACAAAAATAACTATATTGTAAATACTTCAATTAAAATGTAAAAAAAACCCCTAGCCAAACACAATGAAGAAAGCGTGCCCTTAGAATAAAACCAAACTAAACGTGCACATGCGTGCAAATAACAAAACACCTTGTCAGAAAAAGGTAATTTTATGAAATGTAGTTAACATTGTATCTGATGGAAATGGTACTCTATTTTTTGGGGATTTAGTAGTCTTAGAACAACAATGATAAACCTCAACTCTCAAACTCTTAGCCATTCTTCTATTAAGCTGATAAATAGATATTTATTTCAGCAGAAAGTGATGCATGTAGTGTATACCTAAAATCAAACAGATCCTGAACATCCCCCTGGGAAGCAGACAAGGCTATCACTGACCTTAAATAATGATAAAAGGGATCAGCTGAACAAAATCATGCATTTAATAACTTTATAATTGCCCAAAGCTCAAAAAGGTGTGAAAACACTTTTTAGAAAAGAAGTCCCATAGGAGCAGACTTTGTTTCAAACTTGTGTCAAACACTGGGGGAAAAGAGAAGCACTGCTATGCATCGTCAAATAACTCTATAAAATATGAAAACAGTCTGAAAACCTCATTTTTCTTCATAGTTAGATAATATTAAGTTTACTTAAAATGAAACCTTCCAGTTTCACATTTTATCAGTTCATTCATTTTTAGTTGACTAAAAAAAAAAAATAACCATCCATCTGAATGCACTCATTACTTCTCCTCACTCTGTCTACACAGACCTCTACGAGAAACTTCAAATTGCAGATCTGCCTGTCTCTTGCTGGAGATACACCTGCCCAGCACAGGTAATTTCTGATCTGTTTCTTCACTGGTCAAACTCTTTTGCAGGCTCCTTTGTGTGTGTTTCATACACACAGAGAGTGAAGATCAAAGTGTTTCACAACACTGGCAACTCAATGTAAACAGAGCACAGTGTATTATATCAACCCCCTGACACAGGAGTATGCTCTGGTGCAAATCCAGTGGGGACAAATTATAAAATCAGAGGACCCCCCTCTTCTATAGAGAAATATTCACAAAGAATGCAAGATCCATCACAGTGCACAAATGATAGCTGCCACAGTTTGTAGCTTTCTCTGTCCACTTGATATTTAACATATTAACATTGACTCTAACTAAAAAAGCTCAAATCTTTCATGCAATGAAATGTCATGCAATCAACAGCAGATGACACTTCTCTGAACTCCAAAACCTTTGTGAAAATATAGCATGTAAATTAGCCAAGAAAACTTAAAAACAACATAATTCAATTATAATTAACAGTAAGTTTTCTGACCCTTTTAAAGCAAGAAAATACTAGCATTAATGAAGTGACCAAGGTATTCATAGAATCAAGGGTCTTTTCAGAAAACTTCTCAGGTTTGCTAAAAGCTGAATTCCTTTTGTTCTACACATAAGGAGTAACCCTGATCTTATCTGCAAGCCTTTTTAGAATTATGTTCTGAATCATGGCCACTTAGAAGCCAGCCCTTAATTCCCTATTTCTTGTATATAGGATCAAGGTGATGAACATGTGGACCAAAGGAACAGATGGGAGAAATTTTAGGGTGGGTGTTTTTTCCTGTTTGTTTTTAAACTTCTGGCCTCTTTCCAACTGTAACCACTTACATTCTTTGCATGTTATGCATCTTGAGTATTTATAAAGCCCCTCTGCTGTAGATGACCACTTCTTCCCAATAAAACACTCAGATCACCAACAGAACATCGCACGTGCAGCAACAGCACTCCCTGGTTACAAAGCCAAGTGTTGAAAAGTCTGGCACAGGAGCTCTGGGCTGTATCACGTTCAGTGCTGCAGCACCAGAGCCCAGGCACCAACAGATCCCCAGTGCCTCATCCTGCCAAAATCAATCTCCACCATCCGCCCATTTGCCCCGGACAGCTCCTTGTTCCAGGTCACTCCCTTCTCCCCCACCCTCATCCAGCTTTTGCACCCTGTGCATTCCAGTTAGTGCCCCTCCTCACACCAGGAGCACGCCGAGCTCAGCTCCCGGCCGCCCCTCACTAAACCTGCACCAACCCTCACCTGGCTGACACAGCCACACCTGCCCATTACCGTGTCCCTGTTCGACAGCGCCTCTGCCCCAGAATAAAGGATTCGCAAGAACAAAGGATTTCTAGATGATGTGCAATGTATTTTTAATCCTTTCTGAAACTGGTTGAAGTTTAGCAGAATCTTCTCAAAATAAATTCGGCCTGATTTAGCTCCTCAGCATGAAAAACGTCCGTGTTAGCCGGCTGTTAAGAGCACTGAGCAGTGGCTTATAAAGGGAATTGCTAACTGGAGTTGGCATTATTAGCTCCAGCTCGGTATTCCAAGTTCAGCCATAGTTATAAATTCCACTGATGGCAAGTAAAAGGCCAAGATGTTCAGACAGACAAAGCAATTCCATGTTCAAATGACACAAAGTAGAAGCAACTGCAGGCCCCGGCACTCCCACTCCCCATGGTTCTGAAGGGACAAAGGAACAATCCAAGGGTCAGGGTGACCAGGGACAATTTTCCTGTGCACTTACTGCCACTCCACTGCAGTGACATGGGGTGGGAGCAGAACAACTGCAAAGGACTGTTGAAATGTGGAGAGTGAGGTTACTAAATTTCAATAAACTTATGAAAAATATAAAGCTTTTGAATGGGTCCAGAGTCCTGCCCCATGTAGATGAAGTTACATTATGCTGATACACAGGAAATAGCTGACTGATTCTACAGGATGAACAATTCACCAGAGGAAAGGAACTTTCAGGAAAAATGATAAATATTGTAATGAGGAAATCCGAGGCACGTATTCACAATGCCACATTCACATCTCACAAATGAACAGAAATTTCTTCGTGATCCCCTGGCCACAGAAGCAAGTGAGACACAGACAAATATAAATATATAGGATCTCCCCCCAGGCAGAATAACCACTTGCTGTTTGGGAGGGGAACCAAGAACTTTACTGTCTATCCTTGTAGACGGGACTACAGAACTTTTAACCTCCTTTTACCCCCCCATAACAGCTACTGAGAGAACACTGTGAACTGTGGGAACTGCTCGAGGAAGGGAGAGAAGACTACACAAATATTTTATGACAAGCCAGGCACGATGCATGTACTACTGAAAATTACTCCGAGTCATTTTTTCCTTAAAGGCCTTCTCTTTTCCTGCTGCAGAAGAAAGCAGAAGCCAACATTTTAAATCATCTTTTGACCCAGTTCTTAAGAAGAAATCCCAAATATGAAGGATGCTCACAAAAGGGCCACAGTGTTACACGACAGCACAGCTTCAGGATGAATCTTGCCCCCCTCACATTAGTACAGTCACAAAGATTTGAACCCTTTAACTTTTAAACAAAAAGCTGATATCCAACTATTTAAGGCAAAGTGGAATTATTGCATGGCACTTGGAATTTACAGACAGCATTTGCTTCTGTAAGAAACGAGGGGCACTTCCCCTGTGCAGCAGCATTAATGAGCTTGAACAGAGGACAACAGCAGTTTTTCCCCCTTCCAACATCCATCCTTGATGAAGAGTTTATTATAACTCTGTGTGATATATATATCTATATACATTTGAAGATTCTGTTCACCAACACCTTGTGCTTCACCAAGCATGCGGAATTGCTAGTTAGACATTTAGAAATGCCACATACACAACCCACTTGAAATTATGAAAGATGGCACAAAAACTTTTTACCGTTGCTCACAAGCTTCAATTAACAAGAACCTTCTGCAAGAACAGTATAAAACATTTTTGAACTTTCTACTACAATCCTCTAAATAAAAGCCCTAGAAAATTTCTGCTTTATCACGCATTATGCCCTTCTTTAAAGTCTGGTCAATTTATGTGTCATACACTGTGCACTCAGGCTTAAAGAAGTCAATCATTTTTAATTTCATACTTGGTACTGCTGAGCAAGTGCTCTCCAGAAGATGTGAGGATGAAGTCCTTCACATCTATTTAAATTAAGTACTTAGCAACGGGTATTCTGTGTCCTTTAAAATATATGTATCTGTATTATCACGATGAAGAGAAATGCTCAGTATCTTCAGATTTCCACACTGACAGTGCAATCATTGAATCATTACAGCCTGGCTCAGTGCTGTACTCAGCAACATGACGTGTACATTTCTTTACATTTCAGCCCAAGCACAGGAACCCAGATTTGTTTTCTGCTTCCACAATAAAGTGACACAAAACCTGGGAAACTCACAGTCCCTTCATGTCCCTGTGTCAGCTGTTGGACAACTGTGCCTCACTCTGTCCTGTTTCACCTCTACAAATGACCCCTTTTGCCTCTGAATGATACTACCTACACCAGCTCCATCCTACAAAGTTTCTTGTATCAGACCTGATGCCATCCTTTATAAATTAAGACAGGAGTACTTATTTTGCTGCTAAACAAAAAAGAGGACACCTTAATATTACTACACCTAAGCACAAAGCTATTACTCATCTATTCCTGCATACAGCCCTCTATACAGAGCTATAAACGATTTTAATAAATCCACCAGGGAAAATAATGGGAAAAACTTCTTCTCTAGAAATAAATATTTATACATACTATAAATAAACAATTTCAGAACAAGGTGAACATTTTCTGTTAAGAGTCGAATTGAAGAACTATTTGTCATAAGGATACCTAAATGCTTGGTACAATTAATGCCATGAATTTCTAATTCCAGGCAGTTAAGCATGAATATAATTCTATGAATTTTATTCAGATATGTTTCGTTCCTTTGCATGCTTAAGGACTTTTTTTTTAACCAGCCATGTCCATAAATACTCTAACCCAGATACATCTTTCCTCCTTCACCAGTAATAAAATTTATTTTAGTACGTTTTACTTTTTTTGCACAAAAAATACCTGCATTTATACTAGATTGCCTTTTACTAAAATGAAACAGCAAATTATTAAGTACACTCCATCTACTTTCCTCATGTCCTACAACATGTACAAAGCTGGAGCTTTACCATACGTAATTTTAGAAGTGTACAGCCTGGTATTCATCTGTCTTAGGAAGAAATCTTCAAGTTGACCCAAGTTCAGAAAATGCCTCTAAATATCACCAACACAGATTCCATCTCCAATTAAATACAAGCACAACTGCCTCTATAATTGAATTTATGTATGCATCTATATATAAACTCCAAATCAAATGGTTAAGTATGTTAAAAAGAAGCATCATGACAGATGTAATTAGTTATTACTCCTTTTAACTCCATCACTAATATTAAAATCTGGGTCAAGGCAGAATGAAAACGCCACCAAGAGCCTGCTGCTCTGTGAACCTGCCTGAAGCCACCACTCACTCACACATCAACCCACCACAGTTCTCTATACCCAGAGAAAGAAAAAAAGGGGGATGAGAAGAAGAGCTGGATTTTAACACGGATATATTCCTCAGCCCACCCCATCTGACAGCACAGGATGGAGCAGAGGGACATGTCCATCCCAAGAATCAGTGCTGCGGGTTGGAAAGCTTTACTATGGCATTGTCACTCTGATGTTTGTGGCAAGGTGGCATCACACACGCTGATTTAAGCATGAATGGCACAATCTGGGCACAGTTTTACTGTGACCTGTAAATTACATAGGCTGTACATTCTCTGCATACTTGAAACAACTCAAATGAATTGGTCACAGAAAGGAAGCATTGAACCCGTTCCACTGCCAATCCCACAGCCATGGAGCAACTCTCCCTTTCTCCAGGAAAACAAGCCTTCTAAGTTGGGTTAAATACACACTGGCCAAGAGTCATTCCACAAAATTACCAACAGGATACAGCCACAGAAACTCCCATACTGCTACTTTTTCTTTCACTTTCAGAATTCTGAAAATGTGAGTAACGCTTCATCAGAAGCAATATGCGTTATTCACTTGTGGGGATATCAGCCCTCCTGGTCTGATCTGCCTGAGCAACAGCAAAAAAAAGTATTTTGAAGTGGGGAAAAAAGCAATTCCCAAGAGTCTGCAGGATGCTAAAACACAGCTGAATAGTGCAACACAAATATGGCATATGAGAGATAACTGAACCCAAATCACCCCAACTGCATAGTCTCAGAAAGCCCAAAACAGAACCATCTTTTCTGTGGATTTAAACTCAAAAGAAACAATGTTCATGGGCAGAAAGCCAAAAGATAGTGGATCTAAATCCCAGCTTTACTTGGTTTATCCTTTTTATGATCTTGAGCATGTCTATTCCCCATCCTGTATCAGTCTCCCCCGTAAACTCAGTAAGATAATGCTTAGCCAGTTTTGTCCTGAGTTTTGTTATCAACAGATGAAGATTTCTTTAAA
This sequence comes from Edolisoma coerulescens, assembly GCA_013397115.1. Lineage (NCBI taxonomy): Eukaryota > Metazoa > Chordata > Aves > Passeriformes > Campephagidae > Edolisoma > Edolisoma coerulescens. The sequence continues at coordinate 912,821 of VWZW01001414.1, read as the reverse complement.
GTTACAAGCAATTTACCTATGCTTTCATTGGAAGCATTTAAAGATTAAGTAGCAAGAAAAAGTCAACAATTTTCTTCCTTGAATATATTATTGACAAATGTCCCTCAAGATTCTGATCTTCTTCCCCAAACAGGAATGTGCTTTGCTAACAGCAGACACATACAGCAGCTCCTTTTACCTGCACTGTCTGACATCACTGAGGTGAATCTTTCCCACCTCTCAGGAGTCACTGGAATGATCTCAGCCCTGCACGTGTGATGAGCATTTACATTTTATACATTAAAGCAAGCACATAATAGCCTGTGCAGTAATGTACTCGTGCCACTGAGCCAAGTCAGAAGCCAGCTCACGTCATTGCTGTGAGGAGAGCACGGAAGACACCCAAAGAAATCATCCACCCTTTTAAACACTGCAAGGAAGGTCTGGCCCAGTGGTGAGATGTCATTCTAAGTAAGATGGCAAAGCAAGGAAGCACTTCAAAGGCCATGAGATAAACCAGAACGAAACATTAAAAACTGTCTTCTTTCAGGGATCTACCCATTCACCTTATGGACACAAAGACAAAATGTTTTCATCTGGGCCTGATCAGATTTTTCAGTTTCTTTGTGATTAACAAAGAAAACAGAATATAATTTGTCACCACTAGATGAGTTTCTCAGCTTTGTTCAGCTATGCAGACAGATGTTACAGGACAGTGTAAACTCTTTAAACTTAACTGAAAAGTACAATTCTAAACATTACTCACTATTTTTCCACCTCCAGGATTTCTTTTTTCTTTTCCCTGCAATAGCTTTAATTTTTTAAACATTACCATTAGGACTGCCTGCAGATTTCCCATATGTCTCCCACATATGCCCCATGTGTTACCTACACATGTAAATCCTCTACTGGCTTCTATGTGATGCTCTCCTGATTGTACAGCCAAAGATGAACAGTGGGGTTTTTTCTGAACTGAATTTCAATCTTTTAATTGAAGCCCCCATATAATGGTTTTCCTACTACAATTTCCTCCCCCAAATCCTTTCTGATCTTGGTTTTGCTTGCCATGATACTCCATTACGTACCCTTGAACACAGATACCTAATTTTATACCCAGATGAATAAAACTTTGTCATACAAGCTGAACTCATAGAAACAAACAGCTGAAACTGCTCCATACAGCTGCTCAGTTGTTTATTACAATTCTTTGGCATCTGTATGATCCACAACTGATTTATATGTACATAAATATCTAAAACTACATACTGTGTATAGAAGAGAGCATGTATTTACACACACACTTCATACTTTGATGAAAATATTGAGGGCCAAGCAGCCATCAGTCCCTGTACATCTGATTAGACAAGTCTATTGACTTTGTTATGACTGCACTGGTTTAATCCACCTACTATGTAATTTATTGATTCGGATTTCTTAATGACACATGGCTTACAAAAACTGGTACTTAAGTCAAATATACCTTACATGAAGGAGCCCCATTGTTTTATTGTTGACCAAAGCCTATCTAAGTACAGGCTGCTGGCAAGAGAGGCAGTCCTGCCCTCTTTTCTGCTTCTTCTCTGCATCCCTCTTCTTCAATACAAAAACCCATTTTTTTTTCCTGGTAGGATTAGCTTTCAGTTCATCTCATAGCTACACAGTTGCTGGAGTCAACACAAGGGAGGGCCCAGAAAGTGAAGCCAGGGACTACAAAGAGAAAAAAGAAACAGCACTCAGATTTTAGACTGACCTAAAATGGCACTACAATTTCAGTCAACTATAAAACCACTGCCTTGCTACATAAAAATATGGGGAACTACTCTATCAATCGATCAGTCAGATGCTCCCACAGTGAGGCTCTGCTATCCATACACTTCAGTCCTGCTTCCACCACCACTGATGGAAAATTTAGGATTCAGGTAAACCACTGTCTTCAACTGTATTAATTTAACACTTAGATTTATCCACTACAAAAAACAAGTTTGAAGATTCCACTTTGTTTTACAAAGCTCAGGAAAAATCTGACTTTTTCTAAATATTAAGTATGTTTCTCAAGAAATATTATTAGCATCACAACCAGAGTTTCTATGGTCTGATAAAAAAGTAGCACCTTCTTCCTTCAATATTATAACTTTACAGTGCAGTCCCACCCTTGTACTGTGAGGTCTGGATAGACAGTAAAGCAGCAAGGGAGAACAGAAAGAGGGACAGCACACGAGATGCTGATCCATTTTCCACAACACAACACCCAGTGCTTTTACCTCCCTAATCAGCAAACCCTGCAGGAAAGCTGGAAGCAGTAAGAAGGAGGAAAAACAAATCCAACAACTCTTCAGGCCTACGTCTGATTCTGCACCAGCAAAACTCTTCCAGCTCATTCCAGTTTTATCCGTGGGATATTTATTACCACTTTTTCCAGCCCAGTGTAATTGTGCTTTGTGGCTATGGAAGTATCCTTACTTGTTAACAATTCTGCGACAAACATTACCTGCAACACATGAACTAAAGAAACTTCTGCACTGAACCTTTACTCAATATATTCTAATGCTCACAGAGTTTTGTGGACTTCAAACTGATTTTAGAAAGTATCTCCTTGATAAAAACAGCCTTATGGGCTTCAGAGAGCTGTCACTGATCCTTTAAGTGAAAGCAATCAAATGTAGCTATTTTAAGACTGGACAATTCACATATTAGGACATAAAATATTTACTGAAAACAATGGTCATTTCTCAGTTTTCTGAAGAATGAAAGATAAACACAATTTAACACAGGGGTGGAAGAAATCATAGCACATTCTGTCTGACAGTGTAGTATATTTACAAATCCACAAATTCAACACAACACTGAGAAAAATCATCCTAGGAATGGAAGGGGATGACTGCACTTGCAGCTTTTGTAGAACTCGGATGTACTCAGGATAGGACTAGATCAAATGGTGGTAAATATGTGAGAGTTGAATAAATTTTCCTTACACTTCCTTGGACATTGTTACTAGAAGCTGCTAAGACAAATTTTGCAGAAGACTAGTGCAATTCTAGACTTTAGCTAATTTAAATTACACTGCCTGTACTTTAATCAGAAACAAGGATTTACACCTCCTGCTAGAAGCATCATCAGAAGCCATAATACTCGGATTTTAACAATTAACCAGAGATTTTCTAGCCCAAGATTATGTGAACTGTATCAACATATGTATCACGAAATAGTCGAATGATATTTGCAACAAACAGCTACACCTTGGAGCAAAAGAATAACCTTTTATAAGAAATGTATTATACAGATGTACTGTAAACGAAATAAAAACTTACTAGAAGTATGCCACCGCTGTGGTTTTTCTCTGTTATGGAACCCAGATCTAAATAAACTGTTAAACACTTAGTGTAAAGGTATGCCAAACATTTCTCAGAACTTTCTTAAGGTCCCAACAAAGAGTCAACCTTTTTTGCAAAATGAGGCCTAGGTTAAATATTTTATTTGGCTCCTCAAGATGGACTGAGAAGTTGGGCACTAGCTCCAGATCAGTTCTTGGACTCACATCAAACATTACCCTGTCATTTATCCAGTCAGTCAAAACAATGTTTTCCATCTAAACCTTTAATGTTTATGTCCTGAAAAACTGCTAATTGAATCCAGTTCTTGAAATCCATTTTTTAATCTATACCATCTAATTTAGAGATAATGAACAGAAAAGATAAGCGTTGAACAATGATTGCAGAATTAATCCTATAAACATTCAAGCCAAAACAGAAGACTGCTAGTTTCATAGAGCCAAAGAAAATTAAGATTAAATAGCATTTGTCAGTTCGAGAATAAACTTTTAAAAACACTGGATATACAGATTCTTCTAATTCCAAACAGTTTTAGAACTCAAGAGTCCTAAAACTGCTTTTCCAATCAAAAAGGGTAATCAAAACCACACAGAACACTTAAAACTATTCCTAGGCAAGAACTGACAACATGTCAGCTGAATTAATAAAATTCAATGTTTTCCTTAAACATGTAAAGCTTCCTTACAACAAATGACCTTACATGAAACAACTCACAACTAGCTAAAGCAGAAAATACCTCAAGCTGTTCAACTGGAGAAACAGGCCAATGTTTCCTATAAGCTTCCAATAACAGAACTGGTACTCAGTGACTGCAAGAGCTGCTAACCCTGGAACAGTCCTAAAAAGACAATTTTGCCTTCTTCCCATGCTCTGTACATTCTCTTCCTAAAATACAAGATGACAAAACAACCAAAAACATTCCTTAGGGTTGTACCTGGCTGACCACAGGGTGTAACAACCACAGCCTGGTTCTGGCCACAATCACACTCCCCTTGACACACTGATATTGTCACAGGCATAGTTTCATTACACGCTTAATCCTCAATAAAAATAAAATATTAAACAAATTTGAACACAAAACACAGAGGTGAGAAAGACAACTCCCTAGACAGTATTTTCCACGCTTTTAAAGAAGACTACAGACCATTTTTAGTGTTTCAAAGATAAGCAAGTCTGAGCACTCACTGCTCAGGGAAAGAAAGTATTAAAGCACTGCATGAACACAGCAATAACCTGAGGAGAAAGCTACAAAACACTCTGTAAAAACAAGGCAGCACTGTTCCATGCAGCAGTCCCAGCTACGCTCATTTTAAGAGTTTTATTTCCAAGTGTAATATAGAGACACTCACAAATCTCCATGAAAACTAGATTACAAATTTAGTCCGAGTATTTCCAAAGTAAAGCATAAGCAGATACATTTTACTTTTCCTGTAAAAATAACATATTGGAAAAATCAGTACAAAAACACCCCTCTTTATTAGGCATTACACTGGAGATATTACTGCACCTAAAGTAAATATAACAACTCTTTTAACATTTTAAAAAACATTTATTTTTCAAGCTGGTTAGATATACTATATGTAGAGATGAGTATTTACAGTGTAAAGCTATTCTTTTCTAATCGCTTACCTTCGTGTACTGATGCTTCAGGACACACGGTATCATTTATGTGCTGCAGAACTTAACAATGCTTTGAAGAAAAGAGCTAGTTCCAAGTGTCCTGTATTTTTTTAAAGAAAGCTCTAGCAGAAATTCCAGTATTTTTTCCTCTAAACCTATTTACCTGGGGTTTTATATGGAAAAGGGCATCGTTTTAAGTACTTAAGACCAGATCGTTTTCCTTCCCAGCACACAGGTGAACCGTTTTTACGGTATTTTAAAATACCATAGGTCAAGTGGTCTTCTGGAGGAGGGCAGCACAAGGCACTTCACCCAAGAACTGAGAAGAATCACAGAATCATGGAATATGCTGAGTTGGAAGGGACCCACCGGGATCATCCAGTCCAGCTCCTGGCCCTGCACAGGACACCCCGAAATCCCTCCCTGTCCCTGAGAGTGTTGTCCAAAGACTCCCTGAGCTCTGGCAGCCTTAGGGCTGTGACCACTGCCCTGGGGAGCCTCTCCAGTGCCAACAGTCTTAGTTGAGGAAATCGCTTCAAAACCCCAACAAAACAACAACAGTAAACAAACAAAGAGATCAAAACAAAGAGTGTGACAGTTTCTTTCGAGTTTACACCGAGAAGACGAAGGGAAAATAAACAGCAAAGTTGGGGTGCGGTGGCTGAAGTTCGCCCAGGCGGCTGCGGGGCCCGGGCCGGGCGGGCGGCGGAGCCCGGACACGCCGAGCCTGGGGCCGAGGGGAACCAAGGAGAGGGAAACCTCGCCCTCCCCTTCCCTGCCAGGCCCGAGGGGCCGCTCCGGCCCCAGGTTCAACCTCAACGACACCCGGAGGAGCCGCTCCCGCCCCCCGCCCGGGCTGGCCCCGCGCCCCCGGCCCAGCCTCACCTGTCAGCCGCAGCTTGACGGGCCCGTTCCGCCGGGCCCCCGGGTTGGACATGGCCCCGGCGGGGGCCCCCCCGCCGCTGCTCCGCCAAGGGCTCGGGGGAGGCGCGAATGGAGCCGGGCCGGGCGCTCAGGGCAGCGGCGGCCGCCGGAGGAGGAGGAGAAGGAGGAGAGGCCCGGATGTGCCCAGCGTCGCCATGAGCGGGGCCGGGGCCGCGGAGGAGGAGCGGAGCCTTCCCCGCTTCCCTCCGCTTCCCTCCGCTTCCCCGCCCCCGGGCCCGAGCACAACAAAGCCGGGACGGAGTCGCACGGACGGACAGACGGACGGACTGGCGGAGGGCTCGGCTCGGCTCCTCTCCCTCAGTCCCTCCCTCCTGCCCCGGGGAGGCCCTGCCCGCCCCCCNGGGGAACGGCCGCGTCCTGGGAGAGCTGGGCATCGGGAAGGACGGGGAATGGCCGCGTCCTGGGAGAGCTGGAGATTGGGAAGGATGGGGTGGATGGCCGTGTCCAAGGGGGAATAGGGGACTGGCAAGGATGTGGAGAATAGCCATGTCCTGGGAGAGCTGGGCATCGGGAAGAATGTGGGTGAATGGCCAAAGTGGAGAGGAGAGGATGACAGAGAAGTTGTGTGGGGAGCTGGGACAGGAAAATCAAGGGTGCAAGTGGGAAAAGACATGGCAGGAGAATTCAGAACCAGGCTGACATGTGTGGACCCATGCAGGAGTGCTGCTGATCCAGGGCAGTATTCCCCATGGACAGGGTGTGACAGACCAGCCCTGGAAACTGTTAAACTTTGGACCAATTTAGTTCTTATCTGCACTGTGTAGAAATCAGCAGTTGGGTTCTGTGAACTGCCATTCTCAGAATAATAATTTTAAAAAATGAAAATGCCTTGCATCCATGCCATGTGGCCTAATTTAACTCCCACCCTGCAGGAAAGGTGACTCTTTCCAGAGTTTTCCCAGCTCTGCAACACACTTCCCATGAGGGGAGCTCCATCAAAGTCATGGGCAGCTTCCTGCAGGGCCAGAGGGGTGCCGAGGGTGGGAAAAGCTCCCAGAGAAGCTGCAAAGGTTGCCAGAGTCAAGGTTACCTTAGAAGTCTGAGCTAATACATCACACACCTACTCTTACTAACAGCCTTACTAATACTCTACTCGTTTGGTCATGTCACTGCTCTGGCTTCTTCCTGCTGAGGTAACCTGTGAAGTATTATCATGTGGGTAGTGAGAGATGAGGATCCAGCTATGGATCAGGACCCCAGCGTGGGATGAGAAGATGACCTGTGCTTCACAGAGTTCATCATGTGGCTTCTGCACAGCCCAGGAGGTTCTCTCTCTGCAGCTGCACAGAGCTGAGCTGTAGCCGTGTCTGGAGTGGTCCCATCCTGACAGAGCTCAGAGCCTGAGCCTCGTTAATTCAAACCTGGGGCATGGAACTGATTTTTTTCCACTGAAGGCCTTGCAAGTGCAATGTGGTTCTCAAAGCTTTCCTTCCATAGAATGTGACCTCTCCTACACTGTATGTGGGGACTCACTTCTCCTTCCTCCCAAAGTGTCTTAAGTGCCAGGTTCTTCCAGGTGGAGATTTCCAATGCCTCCTGCAGTGCTTCACTGCTCTTCCAATGTCACTTCAACAGGGAGCAGAGGAGTCCAGGGGTCAGGACCTGGGATCCCTTCCTTGGCCAGGGCTGTGCCTGTTCCCTGTGCCATCAGCTGTTTAACACAAAACTAGCAAATGTTAGACACCAACCTCCTTCACAGCAGGCAGAGCACAAGAGAAAGCATTGATTCAGTGCTTCGCCACTAGTTCAAAAGAAAATTTGAAACAATTAAAGTCTAAGCTGCATTTACTACAAAACATGGGCACAATCTATCTACGGATTTTATGGCTTTATATTGCACTGAAACAGTTAAAAAGTTACTTTGTAATAGTTATGTAAATTTGCACACACCCCAAAGACATTCCAGGTGTCCTGATTCCTGCATTAAAAAAAAAAAAAAGAAGAAAAATCAGCATTTGTAATTGAAGGTCATGCTATTAAAGTTCCAATCTGTTACAAATTCACATAGCCAGGTCATTATCCTTTTCTCAAACCAAGTATATAAAGCAAATGGCTGATGGTTTGCAAATATTGCAACATTACCTGGCCACTGCTAAACTGAACAGAAAAACAAAAATATAAAACTATTTTTCACATACTTATTTTTAGATTTTTCCTAACATGATGATTATTCATTTCTGGGGTCTTGCAGTGTGCTTTGGACCCAAAGCATGCAATAATTCTGATATAATTTGACAAAAGTATTTAGTGTTATATTAAACATAGAATTCTTTCTAAATGATCTTTTTCTAATGGATAACTAGTGTGTCAGACATTAATTGAAATGCCAATATTTTAAAAAAACCCATTGGGATTAAATACAGTATTTCATTGTTCAGTAGTTATATGAACATTTTAATGCTTTCATTAAAAGTGGTTTTTAAAGGTCATGAAGCATACTTGGTTTCAAACTGCTTTTCAGAAAGCAACTTCCTGAACTGTAAATTTTTCTACGATTTTTGGACACGATGCTCACCTTTCAGTGACAATACTGTGATATATTGCAAGTGTTAGAGCATTAACTGACAGTGTGTGTGTTTGGGTGACCACATAAAATGTACTGTCTGCAGGATGGCTGCTACTGCTGTGCGTTTTTCTTTAATATGTGCCATATTTGATTTGATTTCTTTATTTTTGTCCATCAATTCAGTTTTCAACCCACAACAATTTTTAAACAACCAACATGACCTGAGCATTTTTTACAAATATGTCCAAAATACATCAGTGACAGATGGGACAGTCCTATGGAGCAGGTGTGTGTTTAACAGGGTGGGAGAAGAGGGGCTCCAGCTCCCATCAGCCTGGCAGGCAGGGCTGTGTCCCAGGCAGGTCAGGCCCAGGTCCTCTCGTGACCAATGTGGGGAGAACGGCCTGGGTCAGGCTGCCCTTGGACACCAGATGCCAGCTGCTGCTCCCTCCCTTCTCTCTCTGTACCAATGGCTGTGCCTTGGGTGTTCCCCAGGTGCTTGTGTCCCATCCTATCTCCCACCTCTGTTGGGAAACGAGGATTTTCACTCCCTGTTCCCCTCCACTGAGTAGAACTGCTAGGCAGGATTTAAGCTGAGCAGCTCCATGAGGGACCAGTGCAAGATCTGCAGTGAGCAGATGAAGGGAAGCCTGGGAGAGCACCAGGAGCTGCAGCAGTGTCGGGGACCAAAGATGCTGATAGTCCCTGATAGTTGAAAGTGCTACTTCCCCAACCAAAGAATCCCACTGGGATGTTATGATCCGGAGGTTCTTGAGCCAGCACTGTCCCCCAAGTTGTCAAAATATTCTCAGATTAACAGAACCGATGTCTCACTGATCCTGCTTTCGGTTTCAGAAGCCAAGAGTTTGCAGTAAATTGGGTCTTTATGCGGTTCCATTTCAGGAGGCTTCACTCTGTGCAGAGCTGATCCTGTGAGAGGGACAAGCAAATATCATCAGTGCTGCTGACAAGAGCCCCGTGTTCCACTGCAGGCTGATAGCACTGAACAACACATCCTTTCAAGATGAGGTAGCTCGCTGGGGTCCGGAGGGACGGGAGTGCCTTGCATCACCCTGCAGATCATTTTGGCTGACAGCCTTCCTGCTGGGCTCGGGAATTCCATCCAGCCTTCTTCAGCCAGAGCATCACAGCTGAGCCACCCTCTAAAGGATTGGAGGAAATGTGTAGAGAAGGGCCAAGGTCAGGTAACTTTAGGACACCAACAGGGTTTTTGAAGAATCCATAAGGAGAAAAAGAATGTGATAGTTGATATCATTATGATACCATAATAGTGATATTGGTATCATATGAGTGAAACTTTTGAAGAAGTATTTAGAAATACTAAAATTTCTTCTGTTCCATGGCTGCACAAAAAAGGGCTTTGATTTCTTGAATTTACCAAGAGGAAGAAAGAAAAGGTTTTGCTTTCACAGATGGTTCTCAAAAGATTTAGTGGTTTTGGACACTGGGAAATGTGTACAAACATCTTTAACCAAGTAGTGTTCATTTTCAGAAGAGGATGGTTGTAGTTAATTTTTTAGAGTTGAGGTCCTCCCCATCTTTAGAAATGGAAGAGTATCCTGGAAACTCATCCCTCGGCATGTGGAATGTGCTCAAAGCAAATCAACATTTAAGAATTACATTCCATTTCTTTCTGTATATAGGTTTAATCACAGCACATTCCTTCAGCAGTAATGAGGGCTGGCTGGTATTATATCACATTCTTCCCCAGCTTCTGTAATGATATCAAGAAAGCAAGAGAGCTCTGCCCCTATTAGTAAGATTTTGTGAGTAAATTAAAAGGTTAATACTATTTTCCTGAGACAATTTTTAAAAATAAATATAGTTAAAATTATCTGGATTGTATGTATTTTTATTAGTCATCGTTTACTAGATTTCCCAGAGCCTGACATGGTTGAATTATAGACACAGCCCCAAGAGATCATGGAGTTAAAGTTGAGTTGATCAGTAGAGAATTACACCTTCCTTTCCTCTTTCTCTATGATGTATTTCCATTGTATGTGCAACTGATAATGCTAAATGCCTGTTTTGCCACGTAATGGTGTAGTTCTGAGAAATAAAGTATTATAGCAGATTACACCTAGGTAACCCCAAAATTTTTAAAATTTATCAGGTTCAATTTTATCTAGAAAGATATGTATTTGAAATATTTATGAAAGTCTGTTCCCTTTCTTATCACATCGGTATTTTTTTTCTTATTTTGGTAAAACTTTGTTAATGTGGCCAAAAAAAAATAGAAAAATGAAATTGTGAAGAATGATAGCTGTTCTACCAGCAGTTTTCTCTGCCTCTTTGTTAATTTGATAACTCATTCCCTTTCGAAGCATTCATCAGCACCTTTGCTTGCAAAGGGCACTGTTGTCCTGGTCTGCCTCTTCGGCACAGGTTTTTCTTCTAAACCTTCCCTAACCCAATCACAACTTCTTACTGTAGCTAAAGTACTTCCTGAATTCACTGCATTTCCATCACATTTTTTTGTCCTGTTTCTGCAAGGAATTCTGTCCTCCATAAGGCTTTCTGTTACCTTCCCTGCTGCCCTTCTGTGCAAAAGCAGCAAACCCTACTGCATAAAATGCTTCTGCGTTTCAGGAACGAAGATGGGGAACAGAAAATTTCACTTTGTACAAGATTCCTTTTTTCCCTTTGCAGATTATGAAAATTGTCAGACTGAATTTGTGTTGCTGATGAATAGAACAAACTACATTAAAGCATTGAGATGCACATGCTTAAATACCTGGTTTTACTCTGTCACTGTTGCTGCTCAGAGACAAATAGAGTTAACCCAGCAGTGGAGGACAAACCTATCGGAGTTCTGGGATGAACAAACATGTCCAGACAGGGGCTCTGGTTCTCACTAAGGCTCCTTTTGGCATGCAGAGACAATGTTTATGCAAGAGGTCAAGATTCAATCCATTTCTTAAGCTGGAGCTGGAGATGAAGCTTTTCAGGAGAAGAAACTAGGAAGGAAATCTCCACCCATGCGCTGGCTACTGCGAAAGGGGACAGCAGCTTGGAGCAGAGACACTGTGGCCTCCTGAGACAGGATGTGTCTTGGGGAAATGATGTGTCTCTGAAGGGAAATGACTGCAGCTGTGGCTACAAAAAAAATGCATGAGCTTCCATATCACAGGATTTTCCAGTGGTTAGTCACTAAGATAACTTTTAAGTCCATCCATCCAGAACAGATTAGTAACTGGTGCACAGATATTCCATGCAGTTCTTTAGCCATGCTATTTCCTCATCAGGTCCTGTAGAACAGCACTATCCTAATATGACTTTAGCAGAAGAAGAAAAGGGAGATTTTAGAGACAGGCATTGAACATGGAATAAATAGATGTGTCACAATTTAGTGCTAGACAGAGGCTGAAATCCACTTTCTGAGAGGGGTAAATCTGTCATCAGAAACCACGTCCTGGTGCCTGGGCAAAAGGCTGGAGGTCACACCAATGTGCCAGCCCAGCCCCTTGTCTAGCTCATGTCACAACTGTTCTCTGCTGCAGGATGTGTCTCACACAGAACCCAGTGGCAGGTGCTGCACAGCATTTTAACAGCCCAGCACACAGGGCAGAGCCAAGCTTCAGTCTTCAAGCACAGTGATGTATCTTAGGCTTAAAATACATTCCCTGACTTGTCTTACATCCAAAATTGATGAGACTGCTGACTTGAAGTACAAAATCAGCCTCCAAAAGGTCTCTGTCTGAAAAATATTTCCTTTATTCTTCCATTATTTCCACTCATTTATCCACAGAACACTATCAATAATACAATTTCTTTACCTGACTCTTGGACGACTGGCTTTGTAAAGTGCTTTGACAGCTACATGCTAAATATTCCAACTGAAATTACTGACGTTTCCTAAAGGACCACATGTTCCCTTGTGCAACTGCTCTGTGCAACTTTCTCGTGTTGTTAATGAAGCAACTGTAGAATCTCATCTTTAGATTTCCTTGGCTGATACAAAATAGGTTCCTAGAAGACCTTACAGAAGAAGACGGTTGCAAACAGTCTCCTCTGAGTGACATGTATCAAGAACTTATTTTACTACTGTGCTACAACATCTGTCTGCAGACAGTGTCTGATTCAACCTGACACCGTGTGTGTTGTCCCAGTGGAACAGAGCTCAGACAAATGAAGTGTTTTGGGGAAGAATCTCAGCCCAAATGAGTATTTTAAAGGGTTGATATTCAGCAGTGTTTTAACCAAGCCACATTATTTAGCCATTAAAGGAATATCAAACCTTCTCCAATCTTTCTTGTTCCCTGTGACCCAGCATCAATTTGAAATAATGATCTTGTCATTTGCAAAAGGTGAGCTGTAAAATCTCCTATATTGCAAATCTCTGACTTTTAATTATGGTGGTGATGCTGAGCAGGGTGCCACTGCCATGGATGCCAGAAGCTGACTCAGTCCTGCTGCTATAAACCCAACCCTTAGCCACTGTTGATCAGCAGTGATACACTGGCAGGTGTTTGCCTTGTTAAATCAGTCCTTGGTCTGCCCAGTTAACACCCAGCTTGCACCACAACCTCTGCTTAATGCTTAGGGAGAAGTAACAAATGTTCTATGGTGCACCTTCCCTCCATGCAGCCATGGCAAGCAGAGAAGCTTTCCTGGCTCCCCAAAAGCCCTGCAACATTGTCTGATAAGCCTTAATACTTTAGCATAATTAGCCAGTTCTCACTGGCCGTCATGACTTATCCAAATATCCAGAGATTAACGTTCCAGGCTTTAGAGAATTCCATGTGTCAGGGGTTATGATGAGGTTTAAGAGGAGCAATTTATCCCATTCTAACCTGTTGCAGGGACTGTGGCTGTTAGAGACAAATGCAGCTGCAGACACGCAAGAGGCTGGCAGCAGACTCCTCTCGTGTTGGCAGGGAGAGCATCTTGGGGCAGTGTAAGCCACTTAAAACAGCCCCCAGCTTGCAGTTCTGATTTTCTCTGTTTCTTCAAGCAAGTGGAAGCTTTTCCATGTGTCTCGCTCAAGTTACTTCCAAAGCTTTTCATTCAAGAGACAAGATTAATTCCAGGAAATGTATCAAATTACAACAATATTGTGTACTCCTGCAGGTAGCTGAATATGGAAGGTTCAAACTCAAAAATAGCTCACAAAGCCTTAACCCCACAGGATGATTATTTTCTGCCATGGGGAAGCAGGCACTAAGAGTCAGATGAGCTGTCTCAGACTGTGCAAACCACATCTACTCACAGTTCTGGGAATTGCTGAAAGGAGCCCAGGCTGTCCAGCTTTGGAAACTCTCTGCTTTGTCTTACACGAAGTCTGGAGATATTTATAAACATGCTACATGAAAACGAAATCCATAAATAAGCTCAATCATGACACAAAAGCATTTGCAGGTTCAATAAACTCAACAATCCCGCTTTTTTAGAAGAAATCCTATTCCTAAACTTTCTGAACTGCAGAAATACCTAACCTATCCACAGGCTGTACTGGCTTCCTTTGTGCTTTCTTTTAACAGAATCCCCCACAAGTCCACTGTGAAATCAATTTGAGAAGATTTAAGATAAAGTTCTCTCTAAAAATACCTCTAAAATATTTCATTTTAAAAGTTACAAAGCAGGGTTTTGTGCCAGATAAGAAGAGCATAGATATTTAAGTAGGTTAGTAGGTCTAGTGAAGTGCTAAAAGTAACCTAAAGCAAAATCTGTCACCATGTGTCTTGAATCATTCCTTTATTCCACTCTTGAAACCCTTTAAAATAGAACTGGAGGAAAGGTGGTTTTCTCCTTTCCTTTTTAGCATTAGAATTCAGGGGCAACATGTCTAATTAGGCAATGTGTCTAATGAAAGATGGGAGGGCTTGGCATTCACTGACTGCAAAATCCGGGGTTTTTTTAGCAAATGTCATCTCTCATTTGTTCTGCAAAGCATTGCACAGTTTGGTTGCTGCAAATTTAACAAACATTTGGACATTATGTTCCAATTTGGGTCTAATACACAGGGGGTTGGCTATGAGGAAGTAAGCTTTCCCTTTAGTTAAAATGGCTTTTGTTGGGTTTTTTGGGGGTTTTTTACATCATGTTTATTCTTGGGTTGTTTTTTTCTGTTTGTAACTACAGCACACTGAATTCTGTTGACAGCTGCAAATCCGCTGTGCAATACAGCAGATCAAGTTTTGTGTTCTGCAGCAAGGTAGGATATCTGCATGTGCTCTTGATTGTACTGAACAGAAAAGTTTTTAAAAACAGTTTAGACAAAAGCTGCAGGAGTGGGATAATCCAATTTTTTGAAGTAATTTCTAGGATCACTTGCTATTAAAATTGGGTTTATTAAAAATTATTAGGTCCCCATTGTCAGTCTCCCCCAGTCCCCTCTGTTTTTCCTTTCTGACTTAGTTTACATCTTGCAGAGCTGTTACCACTCCCCCTCTGCTTACATTTTCCTTTCCTAATCCCTGTCTGGCCCCAGACTGCAGGTGTTGATATGCACTTAAGTACAGATGGGGTAATAGCTTCAGTTTAAGGAACTGCATAAAACAGTATTTGTACACAGAAGAAAAATTCCTGCTCGATTCAAGTCAAGCTTGCAAAGCAGTTCTTGGGAAGTGGAATGTGGCTGTCCTGCCTGTCCCATCCCCCTGCCCTTATTTCCCTATATTGGTAATGCTGTCTCTCTTGTAAGTTATACGAACTGCAGCAATGGGGTTTTTTTAGCCATTAGGGGAAAGGAAATGACATATGGAGAGAATTCAAGTCCCTCCTCATTCCTAGAGAGTCTATCCAGAAAATCAGTGTGCTGAGCTCCATCCAAGTGTCGTTTCCTGCTCAGAATTGGGAAGGGGAACTGGAGGTGGGAGGAGAGATGGATACGTAACATTAAATTGCTGCTTCTGATTAACAGCACATTCTGCACATGATTTCACAGTATTGCTTTGAACAGGATTGAGCCTCTGCAGCCCAAATATGTGTAGCAATCCACTGATGAAAGAGCTATTTTTACATCTGTTTCATATAGTGGGTAAAAATGAAGTGATTGGGATGGTGGAAATGTGCTTTGGAGATTACTGAAGATTTTCTGATAACTTTGTACCTCCAATCTTCCATATGCCCACAGAACATTATTAATACTCCTGGTGGTACAGCTATTTTACCCCTGTGAAGCTGCACACAAAGCAATCTGTTACAGAGAAAAAATTAGGCAGCTTTCCACTATTTTATATATATATATGTATAAATTAAACTTTCAAAAGATGACTCCATAATTTTCATTTCACATTGCAATCCAAATTGAGAAAGATATGAAATAAAAGAGAATGATTCCTCATTACACTGCCTCTTTTGTTGAGCTCATAGGTGTGATCCAAACTCCCCCACAGTGAAGTCAGTGCCATTGATTGTGCTGTCAGTGTGTCAGTCAATCGAAACCGTTCCTGATACATGATTTACACATCACTTCTGCAGCTGGCCCCTTGTTTTATTTAAATGATCAGCACAACATTTTAATGCGGTCAAGCAAGATGTGCTTGGTAAGAATTAACAGGATTTTTCTCCATCCTGCTTAATTTTTTCTCTCCCCTCCTCGTCCCTTTAAATCCCAACTTCCCTCCCCTCCCGCTAATGACACTCCCTAGGGCAGTGGGTGAACTGCAACCTGGAGAGAGGCCATGGCTCTTCCACGAAATCTTCTGGGCTTCTGCGGAAGAGCGTCCATTTCCTGGAGCCAGGCTGAGACAGACAGTGCTCTGCAGGCAGGAGCAGGGCTGGAATCCAGTGACCCTTAATCCATAGGAAGTGCTACGAAACTCGCAGCAAATCAATTCTCCCTCAGCTGTCCACAGGCTGAGTGTCTGCCCGCCTCGTGTCAGTGCCATTCCCTGGATCAGTGAGAAGGAAGTGTTTTACAAACACCATGGACAACTTTGCACACTAGGAGCTGGAGTGTTCTTGTGAATGGTTTTCCCTGAAATTTCCAGTGTCAGGGGCTGCACCCCTCCCACCCTAAGGAGGGGTCCCCTAACTCCCTCTCAGCCTTTTTTCCTAACGTTCCTCTGAAGGCCAAAGGGTTAATGTGTTTCCTGTTAGGTTTTAAGTGAAAGTCCCAACATTTTCCTCTATAGGTCAAATATAGCTAGACACAATTAACCTTTATTAATTACTTCTGTTTCAACTAACAGTGCCACTTCCCCAATTTACATACTTTCCAAAGTTTAGACCTGTACTTAAATCTACATCATATCGTATCACAGAGGAGCTTCAATACTTCTGGGATAATCCAATATTCAGCAAAAGGATAACTGTAACCAGAGGTGCCATGGGTTAACTACAGGGACGGACATCAGCATTCCCAGGCTCCAGGTGAATTCTGCCAGCAACTTTCTGAATGTCCGTGGATAACTTTCTTGTGTCTCAGTTTGCTCTGCTGTAAAATAGATTTAGAAACAGTAGAGATCTGTGCAATATTGTTGAGTAGTGAATTCCTTTTCCTGCAGAACTACAGCTGCTTCTCGCTGCTGATACACCACTGTGGTTCTGTGCAATTTAAATCATTCTGGATAGAGCAGCAGGAAGCAGCTTTGCTTAAAAGAATATTTCAGTCTAATTCACAGGAAAAGAAAAAATAGATTTCTACTGATTTATCCATTCCTAACTTTCCCACAGTTTAAACTGCTCTTCCTGCAGGGGAAAGTGAACAGACGTGCTACTGAACTGCAGAACTGGAAAGTCCCTGCTGTCCTCCCAGAGCCTGGCACCTTTGGGAAGAGCAAATGGAACAATCAGCCAGGCAGCATCTGCTGCCATCAGAATTTCAGAGGCAGTTACGTTTGCTGAGATGTCAGACTGCAATTTTGCCATCACCCCACAGATAAAATAGCATTAGCAACAACTGCATTCCAAGCCAATTGATGTCAGCAGGGGTCTGTTATTGTTGCTCTCGGCACAGAGGAGTTGGCAGACTGAGACACAGGCCACCAGACATTGATTCCAGCCCTTGTCCTGAATGAGGCATTTGACAAATAAAGAGGATGAGCTCTTAAATCTGACTGGGCTATGCACAAAAAAAGTCCCCCCCCAAAACCAAACCCAACAAACTAAAAACCAGAAGCAATAAGAATTCTCCTCTTCCTTTTTGCTCCTACCACTTTTTTGAAGCTAGAGACGCAGCCTCATGGGTGACTGTGATCCTAACCTCAAAAATAGTTTGCATTTTCTTAGAATAAGGAGTGACTCACCCCAGTCACTTACTCATAAGCATTGTGGATTGTTGCTTGTGGACATACATGCTGCCAACAGTACTCACTGGTGGATTGGCTGAACACATTTTTCTTGGATAAAAACAAAGTCTCGGTCCCCAGAATGTTAATTATTAAGCCACTGAGCTGTCAGGCATCTAAAGAAGAATGTGCAGTGTTCTATTATTAACTCAATATATTGGATAAATCTGAAACAAATAATTCAGAAAAAAATAGAGATAACACTATTGAACAGGTGTTCTGCATTTACTCTATACAGAGACAGAAAAGCCAAATTAATTGCATATGCTAAAGAGCAATTAAAGGAGTTGTGTTTTTAATTAACAATACTTTGATTTTAAAGAGGCTTTTAAAATGTTGTATCTTATATTCGATCTTTAACGTGGTTAAACACTCGGGTGTTAGCACACAGATGTTTTGTGTAGCCACACCGAGTGCCCCGAAGCCGTAGCTCGGTGTTTTTTCTCGGGAACACGGAGCAGACGGCACCGAGCGCTCCCGGCGGGCGCAGCCCGCGGCGGGGCCCGGAGCTGCCGCACCGCCCTCTGCCGGCCCCGGCGCTGGCACCGCGGGGCTCTGAGCGCCCGCGGGCTCACGGCTCCGCCCGGCCGAGCCCTCCGACAGCGGAGATGGGGAAGTCACGCTGCGCTTGTTAAAGCTGACTTTGCATAATTGCTGTGAGAGAGGTTAATTCTTTCAGTTCTCTACAGTCACAGAGAAAATCATGGTTTAGGTCCAGGGTGGAGGTTTGCCAACAAAGCAAAGGGCACAGGAGGCTTCGCTGCAGGTGCATAAATGCCCTGTGTGGTTGCTTTTCCCCCCAGAACAGTAAAGAGTGCAGCATTACAAGGAAGGTGTTTCTCTCCCCTGTGCACAGGTATGGCAATACCAGACTCTGGGCCCAGGGGAGCTGTGGGACTTGGAGTAGCACTGTTCTCACTTTGGCACTGCCTCCTGCTGCTTCCAGAGGTCCTGGGTGACACCCTGCAGCCTCACCCTTCAGTACAGGGGCAGGCAGGGCTGGGAACAGAGCACAGACACAGTTAAGCCTCCTTAGAGACACCCACGGTAAGCCTTAGTACATGCTGCAGCTTGTTTTGAGTTAAAGAAAAACAGCTAAAGTGGTACAGGCCAAAGTACAAAGGTCATCATTAATCAGTTCAGGATAGTGTGGCTTTTGCAAGCCAGTCTCCTTTGTGACAGGTAAAATCTGCAACCCCTGCTGATACATCAGTGACAGCAATGAGTCACCAAGACCACGTTCTGAGCTGGATGCAGGAACTCCCACAGCTTCAAGAGCCCAGTGGGACCATCGTTATGGCAGTGACTCACAGGGAGGGCTCTGCACACAACAGTATTGTTGCTAACATGACGTGTAGGACTGTAGATACAGAAGAATTATCCACTGCCCTTTGTAACATTATCACAATCAGCAATACCCAAGACCCAGAGAAGTCCCATTGCTGAATGCCATCACCAGCCTCCAGTCACTGGCCAGCAAGTGTGGGACAGGGAGCAGCAGAGCTGCCCCACACTGATGAAAGCACGAGTGACATCATCTACATTAGCAATAACCCATTTAAAGAAATCTTTGTTAGCAGCACACAAGAGTGAATTCTTCATGAAGCACACCTGATCTTCCATGGATTGCCAAAGAGTTACACCCAAATCCACTTTTCTACGCATCTGCGCTTCAAAATAAACTTGGAAGCGCACAAAAGGTGACTAATGCAGGAGACAAAACCAGATTCTTCCATCAGGTTCACCTAGCAGAATAAAAGGGGGTTTTTGTTTTTAATAGGTTTAGTTTTTTATTCCCCTCCACCCATAAAGGCAGAAGCAAAGCCAATGGGAACTCTGGGAGAATTGCCTACATACCAGAATTTTTCCCCCAACCTTTTATTAAAAAGGTGACATGCTGTGGGTCCAATTAAGTCATGTCTGTGAAACATCTAGCCCTGAACTCTGACCTCTCCTGCACCATCACTTGGGCAAGAGACACTCAGTGAGCTGAGACAATAGTCATCCCAGCACATTTGATTCCTAGGAGGTTCAAGTTAAATAGCTCAATCCAAGTTTTTCCAAAAAGCTAGAAAACAGAACTACAGTTCTTCCTCCCCACTCAATACTCTTCCCCTTCCTAACCCCACCCTGCACATCCCCCTTGAGGGACAAAATGGGTTCCTGTAAGTAATGACTTTAGAAACAAAGGGACAGCTAATTCCAAGACAAGGCCTTCATTTTTGGTCTCTAGAGCAGAGAACTGCTTCAAAGCATTTCCTATGCTCTATCCTAAGGCTACCTGAACACATATAGAACTGGTCAACTGCTGTACTTACCTCTCCTCCAATTACTTACAGTTAAGTAGCACTACTAATCTTTAAATATTTCTCCAGGAGGCTGAAGCTAGTTTAGCTCAGTTATGCACTGGGCAAGATGAACCAAATTTGTATAGGAAGTACCTGGAGAGAAGTAGCAGTTCCCTTGGTCCTGTAATAGAAGGCTGCTCTATGCAGAAATCAGAGCTTGGGGTGACCAAGCTGTTCTAAACCCACCACCTGCAGCATTGAATCTCTCATGATTTAGACCTGCATTCATGCCATTATCTACTTTTGACTAAGTTTACTTACCCCATCAGTCAGCTTTTAAGAGAGCAAGTGACAAAAAATGTGATGTACTGGTAACACTTTATTGAATGTCAAGTAAGTCTTCTTTAAAAGCCTGTTCAGTGAATTTATTACTGCAACAGGTCATGTTAAAAGGTAGTGGCAAGGCCTGCAGAGCAGTGGATCAATGCTTTGTGAGAGGCCTGAATTGCTCACATGCATTCTTTCCCCTGACAAGGACAGAAACAGGAAGTATTTACAAGTATATCTCAAAGAATGAGGTTTACATTTAGAAGATTCACAGATATATATAGTTTGAACTGTTCAAGTATGTTTCAGTTGGACAAAGTGCTACAGGACACAGAAAAACCAGTAAAGGCAAGAGGAACTATTAAGACAGAGGTGGCAGTCATTTGTGTGCTAAACCACTTTTAGGTGGTTGCAGTATATGCAAGATCTAGAAGTTGAAAGAATTTGGGGTATTGTCCTGGATTTGGAAAGTGTAGCTGTCAGCAGTAGAGTCTGGTACAACATTTTGGTCTTCCTCCTCCTACAAGGAAAGAAAAGAAGAATGTTGAAATAGCAGTAGCATTTTAATGTAGCAGTCAGTGCTGGAATAGAAAATAAAAGTGGAAAAGAGCCCTGAAGCCACTTACTTCTGCTGAGAAATATTTCTCAATGATGGTGGATGAGGCTCTGTACACTTCTTCATTTTCATGTGACTGGAGAGCTTCAATTCTGTCTAGACCCCCACACTCCTCAATCATGAGGCAAAGCTTTTCAGTCTCATTAATCTTCTCAGCAGCCTACAAGAGAAAAGTGTGGAATAACCTCAGGAAGGATATATGGCAGCAACTACTGGAGAGCCATTAGCAACAATGTGGACAATAATCAAGTATACCACACCCACATACCAAGAAGATGTTGGAAACTGCATCCAAGATAACGAGCACAGTTTTGCTGTCTTTAGTGGAGAGAAGATTCAGTAGGGGTTCAAGAACACCAGCCTGAACAAGATACACGATCTGGTCAATTGTTCCACCACTTGTGTAATTCGTCACAGCCCACACAGCTTCCTTCTGGGATTTGAAATCCCCCTGCGAAGGTAAAAAGCAGAGTGTTTGAACACAGAGAAGTAATAGGAAAAGGCTCAACATAGTAAATATAGGCTTTGTTTACCTTCCTCAGAATACCAATGAGATAAGGGACAAGACCGTGGTCTACAACTCGCTGGATCTGATCCTGACGCCCAGCAGTGATGTTGGACATTGTCCAGGCTGCTTCTTTCTGAATGTTGTTTTTATGATGAGAAAGGAGACTTGGAAAGACAGCCAGTGCTCCTGAGTCAAGAACAATCTGTGTCTGCTCATCAGTACCAGTGACAATATTTCCTATGGCTCTTAATGAAGGAGTCTGAAACAAAGATGAATAGAATACTTAAGAAAATTGTTCAAAACCAGATTAGATTATAGTAAACACAGCCATACTTGATGGCCATCCACTCTAACCTTCCCAGTTAACAGCATGATCTGCTATGGACAATGGGTTTTGGGCTCCTCATTAGCATTCCACAGGCAGAAACCAATGTCTGCATGCAAAGACTGCACACCTTCCAAGGCCAGTCTGCAAACAACCCCCCATGAGCTTAGGGAAACTACCTGCTAAATACTAATGCAGTTTTATTATACCCTAATTATAGTGTGCACAGAGCACACTTGTAAACACTGTCCCTAGAATTGGGATCTGCAACAGCAACTTAAAGGCAAGCTTTACTGAATGTTGACTGTTGTGCTGGCCTGTGAGGTAAATCCAATGATTATAATAAAGCAGCTTGTCAGTCATCACCAGCAGCAGTCTGTCTCGTGTGGGGCAGCACCCAGGCAGGAGAGAAACTGAAGTCTCACTTCACAAAAATTAGAACAGGCACCTGACTGATGTATGAAAAGAACCACTCAGTTACATGGACACCACTCTCCCTAACTGCAGTTCTAGCCATGATTCAAATCAAGCAACAGCAGCCTGCATATCCAAGAACTCACCATTATCGGCAGTTCACTACACCCCAGGAGTCTCACAAGTTGTGGCACCAATCCAGTTTTCACAACAACTTCTATCCTGTCATTGGAACCGTCTGTGAGGTAGGAGATTGCCCAGCATGTGTCTGCCAACACCTCAGGGTCATCGTGGTGTAGGAGCCGGACAAGAGTTGGAAGGATCTGCTGGATGGCTTCAATGGGAGGCGCAGGGTTCTTATTGCGACACAGGTTTGAGAGGGTCCACGTAACATTGCGTAAATATCCAGACTGCAGTGGTTGAAATAAATGGTTAGCAATAGTTTAGCTAGGTTTTACTCAGTAATTGTAACTTGAATCACTCTGCACACTTACAGCCAGGGAAGAGAGGTCAGGAACAGCGAGGAGACTCAGCAGTGGCTCAATTGCACCATATTTAATAACTAGGTCTCTGTAGGCAGAACCATCCCCTGGAAATAAACAAGAAAAAAAGCCAGGTGAAAACCAGAAAAAGAGGGACATGTGTACACAGAACCATTGTGTGTTAGAGGATTAATTCTTTTACTCCTTAAGAATGGCTAGATAAAAGAAGAAGAAACAAGAGGACAAAAAGAATTCTGCCATGGTTAAGTCACATGACAAACACGTTCAATCAAGCTACTGGGCTTAACCTTTTGTGTTGGAAGAAGAGGTAATGCAGAGTATGTTTTCTATACAGCTTTTCCTAAGAGTTATAACCATGCAGGGTCTTGCGTGTTTCTTTGATGACAGTTCAAGTCCTACACTAGAACAGAGCTTTCCCCACAATATGGGCCTTGAAATGCATTATAATCAGCTGCATGATTGGGTGCTACAGAATAATGCTGATGGAATGTTAGAGTTTGACTGAGAATTCTACTGCAAGGTATAATAAATACCTTATAATTGAGTTTAAAGCTCTAAGGACAAACTTTAAGAAAACCCCACTCAAACAAGGCTTTTAAACACAATAATTTTCTCTGTATGAAGATTCACTGTTCTTTAAGGCACAGCCATTGAAACCCTAATACAGCAGGTACAATATTTAACTATATTATTTATTTTGGCCATTTTTTAATAACTGGATCCAACACAGGCAGATCAAGTAATCCTGAAAGAAGCATGAGAAACTTCAGTATATCAATACTTCCCCATCAGCAAGCAACTGTTTAAAAAGCAAGGAATATTGCCCATCACATACACAATTATTTGAGTCACTGCTTCCTGCCTTCCCCCTTTTAGTTAACACAAAGGGCAGAGCTCATTGCTAAGTCACAAAAACACTGAGATGTCTGAAAAAGGTTTGTGTTGTAGCATGATTAGAGATAGATCAAACCTGAGCTGAGATCTGGAAGCAGTGCCCACAATACAACCCACAGACTGTGCCAGGCATTGCATGAGCCTTCTCATACCAGGTCTGAAGACAAAGAGTTGCCTCCAGCATGCTCTGCAATGCTGGACATGTCATGAGTGGAAAGCCATTGGGGCAGAGCTCCCAAGCAGCTCAGCACAGAGCATGGCACAGCAGGAGTGATGTCCTCCCACCTCAGGTAAGGGCACAGGTCTGAGTTAGAGCTGTGCGGCACATGGACATACCTGCAATATTCCCTAGGGCCCACACAGCCTGCTCACTGATGTGGCTGTGTGGAGAGGCCAGCAGGGAAATGAAGGCTGGAATTGCCCCACCATCCACCACTGCCCTGGTCTGCTCCGACGTGCCAGAGGCGATATTGGTGAGCGCCCAGGCAGATTCAAACTGGATGGGGCTGCAGTCTGCTCTGCCCAGGAACGAGACGAACTTTGGGATCAAACCAGCCCGAATTATGTTGTCTATTGGGGGCTGCTTCTCTCTTGAGAGGAGTTTCCTAAGGAGGAAGGCAAACAGGAAACATTATTTTTGCCTGCAGACATCTGAACAACAAATTAAAGTCTTAAAAGCACCATACAAAAAACGTTTAGCATTGTCCTAACATTCAGAGAAGGCAATACAACACAGCACAAAGGAGAAACGCAGACAAGCTGAACACTGGCTTCCTAGGCCTCTGTTAACATTGGGTTTGGCATGTCTTCACTATAGGAGAGGTTCTGTTCAGACTCTGAAATAAAGCAGACCTGCAAGAGTCATAAAACATCCGAATTGCTAGAGGCTTCTCAGCAGAGAGAGGTTAATGACTGCCAGGAGCAGCACTGCAGCAATATGCAAGCTTGGTGAAGGATATTTTAGATTTGGAAGGAGAAACAAACTTGGCAAACTTCAAACCCCTGTCATCTTACTGTTCACATTATTCTAAGGTGGATCACCACACTCACATACGTATCAGAGCCAACTGTTCACACAGTTTAAAAGGTACCTTACTTTGCTATAGCAAAGGATTTACTATAATTACTCCTTCAAATCTATGGTGACTACTGCTTAATTTGCCACCACTAGAGCAAATTACTTCTTCCTACTAAAATATTCAGGCACTTTAAATACTCAAAAGTGACAGGGTTTCAATAAAATTATGGCTAAGTTATGGGTACCTCAACATTGTATATAAGACTGGGTGTTTGTTGAAATACTGCCTGGTAAGAAAGACATAAGCAGCCACTTAGGCTCCTAAGTCAGTTCTCTCACCTTGCCTACTTACTGGCTTGCACAGCTGAGTTGGTTTCCTCTGAACTGCTTACCTGGCAGCTTGAGTAGCCTGTAGCTGAAGCTCTGTATTATTACTATTAACTCCTTTGACAATTTCTTCAACTGACCAGTGTGCCAAAACCTCACAAGAAATAAAAAGAAAGAAAGAAGAAGTTACATGAATGCTTCACCAGGAGAGTCATGTGCGTTCCTGACCACAGAGGGCTCTTGCACAATACCATGAACAGGCCCCAATTTACAGCCACTTCCCTTAGTACCACCACAATGTCATATTTCAAAAGCTACAGCTTTATCTACACTTATCTGAACTGCTGAAAGCTTTTTTAACTAAGTACTTCATACCAGTTTTGCTAGGCTTAAAACGTAGCTCCAGCCAGTTGTGTTTAAGAGTGCTGTCCATTAGAGGTGCTACTACAGGCCCGAGTTGTTAATGCACATGTAGTAGTGCTGTCCTGCCCTCGGGAAAGGATTCATGCTGGCCTGGCTGCAGGAGCTTAGACTGCAAGACCCTCCAAGTGTGCCCATTCCAAGTGCCCTCCTACCTGGTTGCCTCTGTTTTCCTGAAGGGGAGAAGTAGCATCGTCTGGTAAAGTGCTCACATTTCTTCTTTTAAGCATCTGGTCATCTTTCTTAGCTTTTCTCAGCTCCACATTGACTTCAATGCGCCGCCGTCTCATTTCCTGGACGATAATCATTCAGAGTAAGTTCTTGGCTTTTGAAACTTAGGTTTAAAGAAACAATGGCTGGCTAAAGTACTAATTGCACCAGAGTACTCACTGTGCTGTCCTTTCCTTTGTTCTTGAATCTGTTCAGTCGAGCTGATGGTGTATTGACATTCTCGTTAGTAGACATCTTGCTTGTGAGCTTTTTGAGCGGGACAGATAAAATCAAGCCTGAAAACAGAGCAAAGGAAAAGCAAGTTTACTCCACAAAAGTTAAATTTTAAAAATTGGATCAATACTCAAGAATGAGAGGCACTCCCTTGTATTAACACTGTAACAACCTCTGACTTGATCAACAGCTGTCTCTTTAAACAGCCAGATGTTACAACAAGCTCTAGCATCAACACAAAAGCAGAAGACTCACACGATTTTAAGACACTTTAAACCGAATACTATTAGTTATTACTTTCAGGAGCAAGATAGATTTTCCTCCTCACAGACAACACGCACACTCTGTTAAATACGATTTTCACTGTCACGTACCTGTACTGCCCAGGATCCCACCCAGTCCCACCCCGACCTTTTCAGATGGGAATAGAGAGCTCTCGCACTGGGAAGCTCCCTCCGGGGGCGTTTGCCGTGCAGCCAGCAGTACATAACAACGGCTACACGGGTAACGAGGCAAACCCCTGCACCTCGGCCATCCCCAGCGTAATCCACTGCGTAACAACTGGCTTCGCTTCGGCCACAGCCCCGCCGAGACAGCCCGCCCTGGGATACACCGGCCCTGCCAGCCCCAGTGCAGACAGCGGAGACGCGGGAGCCTCGGGAAAGAGGCCCCGGCCGGGATTGCCGGTGGAGCACGGCCCTTTCTAACAGGGCAGCGCAGGGCCCGCGTCCCCGCCGCCCCACACCCGGTCCCGGTCCCGGTCCCGGGCCCGCTCCCAGCCCCGCACCTCGGCCGGGACACCGCCGGTCGCTCCGCCGCTGCCGCACGCTGCCACTGCCCACGGCCGCCCCACGCGGCATTTAAATTTCCCGCGGCCGCGCCCTGCCATTGGCCCGTTCGAGCCAAAGCAGCCTCCTGATTGGCCGGTTTGAAAGCAGCCCGGCTCGTGATGACGGGGAACGCCCTCCCGGAATCGCCGGCCGGACGTGGCGTCACCACACGCCGCGGTACTACAGCTCCCGGCGTGCCCCGCGCGGATAATGTCGGCAAGCCTGCGTGAGGCGGCGCGGGGCACGCCGGGAGTTGTAGTGCGGAGGGCCGGGCTCGGCGAGATCGCGGGACAGGACGGGGGAGCGGGGTGGGGGAATTGAAGCCCTGGACGGGTCTCGCTCGGAGCGGTTTGGGGCAGAAACACCCATTCCCTCACGCAGAGAGCAGGTTCTGCCTCAGGTACCCGCAGGGCACCACAGGCTTCTCCTGGGACAAGGGCATGTAGTGACAGGACGAGGGGGAATGGCTTGAAACCGAAAGAGAGTGGGTTTAGATGGGATACGAGGAAGAAATTGTTTCCTGTGAGGGTGGTGAGGCCCTGGCACAGGTTCCCGGAGAGGCTGTGGCTGCCCCATCCCTGGAAGTATCGAAGGCCAGGTTGGATGTGGCTCTAAGCAACCTGGGATAATGGAAGGTGTCTCTGCCCATGGCAGGGGGTGGGACTGGGTCTAAATAAACCACATCCACACCACCGTCGTCCATCTCCTTCCTGTGCTTCAGGTACATGGGCCAGACGTGTCCATCGAAGAGGCCCGGGGGGTCGGGGACGGTGTAGTTCCGTGTACTCCTCCTCCTCTTGCACTCCTCGTACGGCACTGCCAGGTAGTAGCGGAGGTCAAACAGCTCTACCAGAGGTTTGTAATTATAAAGCAGGAAGCCTTCAATGACCAATACATGGATATCTTGGGAGGGTGGCTCTTTAGAGCCAGGTGTGACTGGGTCAGCTTTAAGGTCCCTTCCAACCCAAACCATTTTGTGATTCCATCATTCCACGGCTCCATGACTCACTTAATGTCTCCTAGAAATGCGGTGCACAGAAAAAGGGATATGAGATTGCAGTTGAAAGCAGTTCTACAGCCATCAGCACAGATGAAAACTAAATCATACAGAATAACTAAAGAAAAGGATTCCTGCCCTGTGGCATGGCCTGAAAAGGGATAGGATTGTTTCCCATGGGTTTCGCCTGCTTATGAGGGATGGAATACAAAAGAACGTTGATTTTCACAGGAGATATAATTCAAACCATAAAACTGGAGGGAAAACATGACTCTGACAGCAACTCTGACATTCCAAGACACCTGTAAGGTACAACTCAGAGAAGTGTCAGGGATGCACATCCACACGTCTGTGTGCTAAGCCATCACATTAAACCACTTACACTGATCTGTAGGTGCACACAGGCGTGGAGGATGTTTGCTGAGGAGGGGGAATTACCAGTGTCGTTTCATACAGCTGGTCTTGGGCCTTACAGTGCTGAGCTTTGTAAAAAAAAACCCACAAAAACAAGAGCAGGGAAGTCAAGAGAAGACGAGAAAGCACATTACTAACAAATGGAGATATTTAACAAGACTCGTTTGACAGGAAAAAAAGGCAGTTCAAAAGCAGAAATGGAGGTAAAACACCTGCTCTCCTGAAGGATCGGATGGTTGGCATGAAGAAATTCCATTGGGTTGTGAATCGCTGGCAGTGCATGGTCTGGAGCAGTGAAATCTGGGTGCAGGGATGGGTGTTGAGGGCAGGGAGACGGCTGGCAGTGCCTGAGACCCCCGAGGGGGCTGCGTGCGAGGTGCTGCAGGCGGTGTGGGCTGTGAGGGAGGTGGCAGCTCCAAAGGCTCTTGCCAGCACAGTGAAACGACAAAAGGGGAGGGAGACGGGGCAGGTGGGGCAAGACAGCGGCCAAGCAGGGCCTGAGGTTATGGGGCAGCGGAAGGTGTTTGTGAGGCGGAGAAAAGGGCCGTGAGGGGTCACAGAGCCCTGAGGAGGGAAGGTCCCCTGAGGGGAGAAGGCCGAATGTGGAGCCGCCGGGACTGGATGGAGTTACCGGCCACAGCACAGGAGCCACGGCCGGGCCCGTGAGGNGCAGCCAGCGGAGAGAACGTGACAGCCCGGGGGGGGCGGGGCCAGCGCCGGCCGGGCGGGGATCTTAGCAGGCGGCGCGGGCGGGCTGTGCTGGGTGACCCAGTGGCCTAATGGATAAGGCATCAGCCTCCGGAGCTGGGGATTGTGGGTTCGAGTCCCATCTGGGTCGTGCCGTAGATGTTTTGTGGCGCTGCCGCGGGTGGCTCCGTGGGCCCCTCATGCCCAGAATCCCTCGACTCTTTTACCCGCGCCCCTTCCCTGCCCCGGCACCGCGCCCTCCCCGTGCTTCCCGCGGGGCTCTTGCCGGTGCCTCCCGCTCCCCTCCCGGGAGAGCCGTAGCCGGGGGAACGCCCGGACGTGGCCGCTGCGCTGCCGGTCCCTGTTTTGCCCAGCCCCGCGGAGAAAGCTTTTCCATCTCCGCTGCTCGAGCATTTTGGGGCTGCTGGAATGCTGGGAATGCTCCAAACACCACTGCTGTGCTCTTAATGGAGATCCTGTCCAGGTAAAGAGTCTGGGGAAACAGTGCAGACTCAGCCGTACGTGAATGAGGGTTGAATTATGCCACCAGCTAATTCAACAGAAAAATCCCTGGAATACAGGTCTGTGAGATGCTCACACGTGTGTGTGTGTATCCATCCATCCATTCTTCCTCCCTCCCTCCCCAGTGCAAGCACTCTCGCTCCAGCTTCTCCTGCTTGCTGCAGGTACCTGCTGGTCACAAAAGGAATGTAGGAGCTCTTTTCTGTCTCATCCTCAGTTTACATTCCTATTCCCATAACAGCTATCTTGGGATACTTCTGGAATTAAAATGTTTCAAATAGCAGAGGAAAACAAGGATTAATAAGTGCTGCAGTAGAAACGTAACTCCTTGAGTAATAGATGTGTCGAAATGTCATTTATTTTCCACACTATTCTGGTGAATTTTCTGTATCTTCACCCATCACTGCTGGAGACAAAGCCCTGAGCTTTTAGGAATCCTATTGAAATGCTTAATTAAGGCAGGACAAAACAAACTGCTTAAACTAAGCAACACTGAATGCCATGCCACAGGCATTGCTGAGGGTTAGATTTTCTGTCAAGGGTGGGTTTCAGGAGCCTTTCAGTGCCTTTATGGAGTTTTTAAGTTGTTCATTGTCCCTTAAAGTCATGAGCAGCTTCCACAGCACCCGGCAGCAGCTGGTGAGTTAAACTGTCACAATGGAAATCTTGTGTAGCAATAAGGTCCCTTAGAAATAAGCCTTCTTAATTCAGTAATCCGAATCAGGGTTGGCTCGGTGTGTGAAAATTTGCAGAGTTCTTCGTGTTGGCAAAGAGAGATTTAAAAATAAAGCTGTATGGGATCAGCAGAGCTTTCCCTTGGAGTGGACAGTCACTACTGCATTTTTCAGTCTGAAAAGAACCGCTGAAACTGGTTCCTTAAACTAAAAGAGGAGATTAGCAGCTGTATCACTGGAGGTGGCCAGAAATCCCCAGATATGTTCCATTGCCATGCACATCCTTCACAGACCCTGCATCCCAGGGGTTCGGTGTGTTCCAGCATCTCCCCATTCCCTTCCAGAACGCAGTTCTCCATAGCCAGGAAAACCAGACTTGTTCCCTATGATTTTTCTCTGCAGAGTGCCATAGGAGGGCAAGACTCTCCCCAAAATAAAAATCTGCTGCCAAAACCATGCAGGGGTGTGTTATTCCCAGGACGCAGGTGATGCGGCCAGGGGGTTGTGTCCCGATGGGAAGGAGCACATTCCTCCCAGGCAGGGCTGGTGGAGGCAGCAGCTTGGTCTTGCTCCAGTGGGTTGTCCAGTGAGTGATTCCCGTTTCCCCTCAGGCCGCCTCTCATTAGCAT
This sequence comes from Edolisoma coerulescens, assembly GCA_013397115.1. Taxonomy (NCBI): domain Eukaryota; kingdom Metazoa; phylum Chordata; class Aves; order Passeriformes; family Campephagidae; genus Edolisoma; species Edolisoma coerulescens. The sequence continues at coordinate 882,351 of VWZW01001414.1, read as the reverse complement.
GAATCGGGGGAAGGGCATAAAAGACTCCAGTTCATTCTGAGTCTGGAAAAACTTTACTTCAAAATGACAACCCAAGTGCTCTGGCTCCTCTGCTTTGTCATTAGATCATCTTCTGGTAAGTCTGTCACCTTCGGAGCGGGGCTGGGGCACATCTGCCTTGGGAATCAGGGCAGGCTAAAGACGTTCCTACAAATTCTTGCCTGAGCAGCCCCTGGGCTGTAGCCTTTGCAGCAAGTAAGGGCTCAAGAAAGAAACATTTCAACGTGTTTGTGGGATGGGAATGTAAATTGCAATATTTAATTTGTCAGCATTGGGAAGAACTAAGAACACCTGGCAGAAGCAGGCAGGGAGCTGGTGCTCGGTCCTGCCAGCCATCAGTGGCAGGTGAAGTTGGATTTGCTTCTGCATCTGCTGTTTTTATAATTTGTATGTGACCGTCCTCTTTTATTCCCCTTCACCTGTAACTCGAGGTGTCTGACTGACTTCAGCATGCTCAGTGTGCCCTGTGTGCCTGCAGCAAGCTGTCCTGAGTGGATTTATTTGGGTTTTAATGCCTCACTGACAGAACAGAAATAGCATTTACATCTGTTCCACTGGGATTTGGTTATGTTGCAGTTGTATTTCTTAGGTTGCAACAACTAGACAGGAAAATGCTGGTACAGGAGGAGGAACCTCAAGTCCTGAACAGATTGAGTAGAGAAAAATGAACTATTTCTTGATACAATCCATGACTGGGAAGGCGTGATAAAGTGGTAGAAGAGTTTATTTACACACCCTAGTCTGAGACACCTGTTCAGAGGGCACAGCTTCATACTGAACCATCTCCAAACCCCCCTTGCCTGCTGCTGTCTGCAGCTTGGACTTCTTCCACCCCTCTCTCCACGGACATTCTTTTGACTTTATGTGTGGCCAGCCCAAATATCAGGGAATCTTTCCCATGACAGCAGCTGGTGAGAGCACAGGGGGAGAAGTGGCAAGGTCAGCAGTTGAGTCAGTTATAGGAGATAAACCAGGATGTTGTTCATCTGTGTATGTCAAATCTCTCTTTTCACACAAGGAGCTGGGATCAGCCTCCTACACAGAACCAGGGCTGTGAATACCAGACAGAGGCTGTGTGTGGGTGAGCTGTGTGAAAACTCTGCTGCCTCACTCCAGGCATGCAGGGAAGGGCTAAAGGAAAAGGAAAATGGACTGCCAGGGGAAATTTCTCTCCTGCCAGGCTAAACATTTTGGTCACTTGCTTTGTGAGGTTCACGGGATCAAGGTGAAGGTATAAATGAAAGTGTAGGTGACGGCCCAGCTTGTGTGAACAGTGCCATTAAGTTATTTTTTCACTGGATTCCCAGACACCTCCTCTCCTTCTCAACCCTTGTCCTCTCAAATTAAGCAAAGCCTTGAAATAATTGTTACTCAGCAGCACTAGCCTAACTACTGCTACTATATATTCCATAGTGCACAAGTCAGAGAGCCAAAACTGTGGGTAAAGACCTTTCCAGCAGCATCCAAAGCTGCTGGAGAGTCTGGATGACATTGTCCATAGGCATCCCACGGATGGGAAAACCAAATAGTTCTGCTGTCATGGTCTTTTAAACAAGCATCCTAAATGGTAACGTGAACCTTGTTTCCTCAGATGCTCCCTGGAGATTGAGGGGTTTGAGAAAAGGGTTTGTTTTTAATTTGCAACAATAATAAAGTAAAAATGCAAATCTCCTGTTTTGCTCACACAGCTGCATTCCCTGTACTGGGCCTTCCGTGGCTGAGTACAGAGGAACGAGGAGCTCTACTGTGGTTCATCTGTTGAGCTATTTATCAGTTTTTTGTTTTATTGTTGAAGGCCTCACTTACGGATAAGACCCTCAAATCTTGCCATTCTGAAGCACGTGGAATAAAAGACTTAAAACGCTGATTTTCTCTCTCCTTTTTTGTGTGTAGGATCCCTGCCCTATGCTGAGAAAGCCGGCCAGGCTCTCAGCAAAGATGGCTTTGGTTCAGCAGCGGCGGCTCCCGGCCGGCTGGAAGCGGCAGCCCGGGGCACGGGCACGGGCGGGAGCCCCGGGGCAGGCGGGCTCGGGGCGGCGCCTCCCGCCCGCCCGCGGCAGCCGGAGCCCCCGGCAATCCCCTCCCTCGCCTCCGAGCAGAAGAAACGCGCCGAGCCTTCCCTGGAAAACAGCACCGGGCTGAGGAAGCAGCGCCGGCAGCACGGAGCGGCCCTGCCCGCGGACGGCCCGGCCCACAGCGCGGGGGCTCCTCCGGCTGCCCACAGCGCGGGGGCTCCCGCCGCGCCGCCCCAGCCTGAGGCGCCGTCCCTGCTGGGAGCTCATCGCCTTCCAGACTCCCGAGCAATGGAGGCAAATGATCCTGACACGCTGCACCACTTCAACCGACCAGGGAAGGCAATCCCCTATAAACACCCCGACCCCTTCACGAGGATCCCCAAACCCTCCTGGGGCACCAACCGCTGGTCACCCAGCTCGATGTACCTGGGTGTGCTCAGGAAAGGTACGGGACAGGCTGCCCAGAACTTCCCAAAGGCTGGGGGGCACAATGGGATGAGAGATCCCCAAAGGGCCCGCTGCTGTCCCTCAGTCTGTGTTCCTGTTGTAGATGGTGACATGGAGAAGGTGTGTCTGACCGAGTGCAGGAAGGAGCGGGATGAAGTTGAAGCCTTTTGTGCCAGCGAGTTTGGTAGGTGGTGTCCCCCTCAACCCACAAGGACAGAGCACCTTCTGTCCACTTGTCACTGATACTACACTTCTGCTTTAAAATACTGTGATTAAGATACAGTATGTTAAATAATGACGAAGTATTCAAAAAAGACCCATCACAGCTCTTCATAAACATACTTACCTTACCCTTTCCCTACCTTGGACTAGTACTGCCCTTTTTTTTGTTTCCTCTGGAGGAACAGTGTCCTTGGGACTGATCAATGGAACTGAAAAGACCAATCGTTTTAGGTACTCTCAGATTAAACATTGCAGCTGGGTTATTTATCTCTTACTATTTAGAGCAAGTTTGATTTTGGGGACTGAAGTTTGAAATTAAAATAAAATGGTGAACCAAACAGAAATAAGACTGTGATCCTCTCAAGAAGAGAGGATTCTTCTTGAAGTTCCTTAGGATTCAGTGTCTTTAGTCCTTGTGTCCACGTTGATGTGACTAAAGGTGGCAGGAATCAGCCTGGTATTTTTGTACAGACTGTTTAAGGACAAGCATTTTCTGACTGAAACCCTGCCTTGTGCTTACGGAGTTGTGAAACAGATACCAACTTTTTCTCACAGTATTTTAAGAGATAAGGAAAATACAAGCCCAGTGGTAACAGATGTTTCCATTTGTAGAACATAAACACGTTAGGAGACATCTGTTTTCTCTAAATGGAGAAGTCAGGAAGTGCTTTCTACAAACGCTGTCCTGCTTTGGTTTTTAGCACTCTCACGCATTCCTGTCCAACGTGGGCTTCACAGCAACCCGACCTCTGTGTGTTTTAGCCCTTAACCAACAGCAGCCTTGTTCTGCTCCTAAATTGAAAAGACAGGTAAGAAAAAGTCTGAGCAACAGATGAGCCAAGGTTCCACAGCAGTGATCAGAGAGCTTTTCCTTTCTTTACATTTACGGTGCAGACAAAAGAGTAACTGACTGAATCAGGGTTCTCCCCCTGATGCAGGTGTAACACCAGGTGCAGTAGCCCCACTAACACGGTGCTGTTTTCCCATTCCTGCACTCAGCTCAGCACTTGCCAGAGCTAGAAGCTGGGAGAACAGCATGAAGTGATTGTCTGAGCTCCCAGCACAACTTACTTGGTGCCCTTGTCTTTTGGTATGACAAGGGCCTTTTATTTCAAAAGCCAAAAATATTTCATCACCAGCTCGGCTTTGTACTTCATTGGGAAGTTTTAAATTTGAAAATTTTACTTTGTTAGGTAAATATGCCCACTTTTTATATATCAGGATAGAAAATGGTACTAAACCCATCATTTTCTTCACTAAGAAACATCTCAGACCTGTAAAGCACAAGGTTTGCAAAGCAGCAAAACTTCAGGCAATCACCTCACCAAATGTGATTATTTGAAGCAATTCCTACTGCCCACTCCTGAGCCAAAGGATTCCTGCTGACACTTCCTTTACAGCATTTTAAATGACAGCTTTCACACATACCCTGAAAATTGCCACGATATAAAATCTGATCCTTTTTTTCCCTCTCCCTTAAAACAGCAGTGAATGGAATTGTTTATAACCTGGAAAGCCTGGGGAACGGAGTCCGCTGGATTACCCTCTTGGTAGACAGTGATGGATTGTACAAGATGAGTCGCCTGTACGTCACCCCTGACGCCGCCTTCTTCCGAGTTCACATCCTAGTTGTGGACACTTTAAACTGCAGTAAACCGTGCCCAGACTTTAAACTTGGTAAATCATTCCAGCTAAATCCATTCTGCCATTCCTTTGCATGCACTGCAATCTTAGTCTGCCCTACTTTAATAGGCTTAGCCTGGGTTGTTGGGAAAATTTGGAAGAAAAGTATTTACTCAAAGTGGAGGCCTTTTTCCATCCACGTTTCTCAAAACTTTCACAAGAAAACCAACTGCACGAAGAAGTCAGGTACCAGCGTAGCCCTTTCTTAACTTTGTCCAGTTCCAAAATGATGACAAGTTTTCAGGATTCCTAAAACAATACAAGCAGGAGTTTAAACTGGTGTTTTTGTAAGTAGTTCAGTTTTCCTCCTAAGTGCAAGTTTATCAAATGCCAGCATTTCCCCCACAGTAAATCATCATTTCCATGCCAGCACCACCCACAGGTCCCAGCGGAGCTCAGGGTGCCGCTGTAGAAGCCCCATGTTCAGGATGTTTCCACAGGCACAACTTCACGTCTGTTCCCAGCCCTGGTGCCCTCGGAATGACCCCCCATTCCCTGTGGCTCAGCAGCCCCATTTGTTTTGTTTTTGTTGTTGCAGGCGGCAGGTACATCGTGATGGGGCACATCTACCACAAGCGCCGGCAGGTGCCCGCCGAGCTGCTGCCGGCCCTGCGCGGGCGGCTGCGGCCGGGGGATGGTTGGGTCGGGAGCAGCAGCAGCTACGTCAGGAGATTCAACAGGAAAAGGGACCTCAGGGTGCGGGCAGCGCGCTCCAAGTGTCCGTAAAGCTCCGGGGCTCCGTCCAGGACGTGGGAGCAGCGGGATCCACACTCAGAGCACACCTGGCCGTGGGCAGCGCTCCCGTCTGGAACCGGCTGCGATCCAACACCTGCTTTTGTGCTTTAGCAAACGCTGGGTGCCTCGAGCAGGCACCCCTGCTGAGGTTTAGCACAGAAGTCAGTCTAGGGAATGTTAACTGGCCACGAACTTGCTCCAGCTGCTTTCAGAGCCACCGGTTATCGTAGCTTCCCCTGCTGCAGTGTGCCCCGAATAATCTGTAGTAACTGTAATGCAAAATTCTGGCACCTTCGTCCTTGGTACACAACAACTGCACTTTGAACCCTTTACCTTGAACACATTAGATGATACCACAGCTTTATCTACACAGGATGTTCACTGTGCTTTCACAGTTCTGCCTAAAGTATCACATGTATTCCATTTCAGAGAAACCAACACCACTAAGTACCATTTGTATTATTTTTGTCTCCTCAACCATGTCCATGGTACTTCTGAAAATGACACCATTCTTCCAGCAGAGCTGGATGTTCACACAAAGCATACAGAATAGAGTGTAATGATTTGAGCATATGAACACCCTGACTGAAAGCAAATCAAGAACTGCACAACACAAATGCCCAGCTGGGTTTACAAGCGACAGCACGGGGAATGCAAAAGTGCCAAGGAATGCAAAATGAGCACGGGCTGCACACACTGGGTGTGCCTGGGCACTTCATCCCAGAGCTCTGCTGAATGCCATTCCCCAGGAGAAATATTGCCAGGCTTGTACTTGCACATTGGTAAGGTTACTTTTTCAATCAAAAAGACAGTATTTTAGTACCTTTAATGTGGTGGAATCGAGATGTTTGTTGTTCCCAGTCAGTATTCGCAGATAATAAGTCAGTAAAGGAAACTAATAAAATGCACATGAGGTTCTGCTTTCACTGTCTCCTGGGTTCTGGAAGACTCAAAAAGCTTATGTAATGATATTACACAAAGGCATCTCCTTGTGTGACAAGTTGGCTGAGGATTTGATACATATTTCTATTAAGAAATGTAAAAAATGCAGTACAGCTTAAAACCCCACATATGCAGTGATATGATGTGACCTGCCACAGGAAGCAGTGGCTTCTATAGAAGTGTTTTCTGTTTTGAAACAAAGTTAGTTCTGACACACTGTACTTGTCACGCACTTCTGCAGCTTGATTTAGTGTCACTGAAAAGCCACGGATGGGACAGGCCACACTGCATCAAGTATTTTTTAATATAGAGACAAATACCAAGAGCAAAGATCCCGTATTTGGGACCCAAAAGGCTCTCACTGGAGGACAGAAATTTACTCATAGCATGAGTCTACCTAAAAAATACACTGTCTCACTTTTGCTATGTGAAAAACTTTGCATGGAGCACAGCATGGATTGATGGAATTTTCCTGAGAGAATCTGAGGGGGTTTTGATTTGGCAGAAGGACTGTTCTGGCAATGAATCAAAGCTCTGGAGTGACTGGGAGGGACAGGAGGGAGGGTTACATGTGCATCTCGAGTTTCTTTGTTTCTATTTTCAGGGGAAGTCCAGGGACTAAGCAGCAACTCCTCCAGGCATCCCCCTGCCCAGAGCAGCAGCCAAGCCCCATTCCCGTTACCCTGCTCCAGCCCAGGGAAGTGTGGGTACAAATCCAACATGTATCTCCCTGTGACTGTGTCTGGGAAGAGACAAGCACAGGACACCAGTGCCAAGGACATCCCAAGCCCGAGTTCAGAGCCCGTAACTGACACAAACCACTGGGATGCAGATGTTGCTCCGGGAGCCTGAAAAGCCGTTTATCCCACGTTCTCTTCCTGTGTTACCAACTCCTCTCACCTTTCCCTTCTTGCTTGGAAGGTCCCTCCTTAAAATGTTCCCACAGCAGCTGAGCAACAAGTCCCTGTCTGTCACAGCCCCACTGAGATAGGGCTGGAGCAGGAGCAGGACTGTTGTCACCAGGCTCATCACATCCTAAACACACCTCCTGAACATCAACAATTCCTAGATCGAGAGGATTTCCAGTCTTGCGCTTGCTGTTCTAAAACCCTCCCAGCAATAACCACACTGAGAACTGGATGGTGCTCACATTCAACAGCTGCCGTGGTAATTTTGGTACCTCACAGTCAATAATTTTCTTTCCAGCAGGATAATTACAGAAAATTCTGCCACCACCACACAGAAATCCAGGTGTACAGGAACAACTGTTGTCATCCCATCTGTCCAGGGGTTTACTCAAGGCTTTTGGGTAAGCCCAACTTCTTACTGTACTTTAAATCTCCATTAACTTCTGCATGAACTGAATTGAGATTGAGGGTAATTGCTTCAAATTTGAAGAGACAGAAAAGGAAAATCAAGCTGGCACAGCTCACATTAGCAATACCTCTTATAACATATGATCATTTCAAAACAACTGTTACAATAGTCTATAAAATACAAAGAGGACGAGGACTGAGCAGAGATCACAAACCTTATGAACTTTATGCTTTACAGCAGATGAGGATTAATCACAAGTGATTTATTTTCTGTAACACCATTTAACTATCAAACATCACCACCAATAAATCTAGCGAAGTACCTCGACCTGCCCAATGGCAACTGAACACACTGAAACAGGCTCTCATGGAATCAGAATGGTTTGGGTTGGGTGATTAATCAGCAGCATTAAATTGCATGTATGGATTATTTCCCTAATCAACCTGATTCACAGTTACATATGATCTGGCAAAGCCAAGACCTATATCCAATAACATTATCAAATGTTTCATTAGAAACACCACCAAATCCATGTCAAACACATGACTTTATTTGTCTAGGATGATGTGTCCTATAAGGTACAAAAAAGTACTCTTCAGTTTGCCACAATTTGTTAAAAACAGCAATCTATTGCCTACAGGTAGGAAAGGTTTAAATCATGTCAATATGGATTTAGGTATGAATAAATAGTACAGAAATGCTGAGAAGTTGGGATGAGATGCAGGATATGTCCCAGTGCTGTTAAAGGCGAGATTCTTCCTTGTCGCATTAAAACACAATGCTTACAATATGCAGCATTTTTTTAAAACGTCAAAGGACAACATAACCTAAATGCAACTACTCTTCTTTGACTTTCAGAAGCATAAATGGATTATTGTTTCCACACTGAACAATTAGTAATTTTCACAGATAGGTTAAATGACAACATTCGTATGTACAAAAACACATGGGTTTTTAGTAGATAAAATCCCCCCAGAAGAACCTGAACACCTGAGCTGGAAGTGTAAGAAAGGGTGGTCAGTAGCAACATCTTTTTAAGAAAAATAACAGAGGAGGTTCTTGCATAGCAAGGTGTGAGGTCAAACCCAAAAGGAGCTTATCCATAAATCAGGTAAATCCCAGACCACTGCAGAACAGAAGCTGACTGTGAGTTAGTGCAAAAGCTGGCCAGGTGGGTGAGGAGCTGCAGGGAAAGCAGGGCTGGGAACTACAGCCAGATACCAGAGGAAGTCAGTCACACACAGCAAAAGAAAAACCTCCTCATCTGCGATTTGCATCTTCCTGGACTCCAGTTCATCCCTCGGGGCAGCGCTGCTCCCGCAGGAACCAGGGAGGCAGCCCAGGAGGTTCCCAGGGACACAGCTACAGGTGGTACTCGACATTCCCAGAGCACTTGGCAAAGGTCGCTGAGCTCCGGGGGGCAGGGACACCTCGCCAACACCTCCTACCCTGTCACAGCTGCAACAGGCATTTTGGCACCACTGTGGGAACATTTTATCGGGATACCAGGACTGGAACACGGTCGGGTCCCACTCCCTGGCCATTCCCACCCCTACTCCTTGCAATCCCTACACTCCTGCACAGATCCCCAAAGTGTCACACACACGTGGCAGCGCACACTCAAACACACCTACGGCTGTGGGGAGAACAATGATCTCCATTTATTTTGTTTCATATACATCCATATTTTGAATTTTAATACAAAAGAAAAAAAATTAGAATCTGACAAATGTTTACAAACAAGATACCTTCAAATAGATTTTACTCAGTTCAGTCTGGTGCAGAGTAAATGACAAATTGTACTGTTTGTTATATTCAAGGCAACAGAGTCTGTAGTCCATGACCACTCAGCCCAACTTTTATGCAAGCTTGTTTTTATCTACCATGAATGATAAACTCCTTGTTGATTCCCAGTCCTGTGTGTGTGCACATGTGTACATAGCAGCTCCTTTCATAGAAAGAAAAGACATCTAGAGGTCTTCTTGTACTTTTACCTACAGGAATCATGTTAAGATACAGAATGGATTACATGGAACCGGGGCTGGATTTTATAAGAAAAAATAATTAGCTGACAAATGAGGGCAGCAATAAAAAAGCGTCTTTTTTGCAACAATAAATAAATACAGTCAAAGTTTTCTGTGTGGACTTTAAACCAGCTTCTTCACTGAAGAACAGACGTGGCATTTCCATGGAGTTAAACGTGACCCCATTTACTGTATCTTTTTTCTTGCTCTCTTTCTCTCTCTCTCCTTCAAAGTTTTCCTGCTTCTGCCACAATAGTACAACAATTTGATCTTGACAAGAAAGTGGTGCTGCTGATTTTTATTTCTTTGTCCTTTGGACAAAATAAGCCAAGAATATAATTTGACTGTTGTGACCAATAAAAACGCAGTTTACATCAAGTCTTGTCAGGATAACCTGACTAAAAACATCTGGCTCCTTAATTAAAAATTGTCAGACAACCAGATCCTTGCTCGTGTGTTTGGTTAACACGCTGAACTCTAAGAAGCTGTAGACTGCAGTTTGTTGTTATGGGACCTGCAGAATACAGAAGAAAGTGAAGAATTAAGCACCTTTCAGTTTGGAGAACACAGTTGCTGCAAGGTGTTGCCAAAAATAAATCACAATGAGGGAATTACCACCATGTCGCTTCCATTTATATTTTTTCCCCTTCAGAAATAAAAAAGAACGCTTATAATAATTCTCTCTCTGAATTTTAAGCCCATTTTCTCCTCCAGAATACAAATACTTCAGTACTTGTAAAATGCAGTGTGTCACTGGAACATTCCAAAATGCCTGAAATCAGTTTTACTCACATATTTACATAATAGTAGTCCATCAAAAGGAAAGCAAAAAGACATTTTTAGTTGTGAATATTCATAATAAGGTCTACTTTGCTTAAATTTATTCAAGAAGTCTTTGGATTAACTTAAAAGAAAAAAAAACTGAACAGGCATGTTAAAATCACATTTTTGCTAAGCAGAGTTCAGCAAAACTCCTCTTTGACATTCACAGTTTTATTAGTGACTTAAACTAAAACAATAAAATACAAGGTTTCCATGATGAAGTTTTCATTTTTCTCAACACAGTATTTGAGGAACGGAACAATTTTTTGTTAATACAGTTACGTTCACCAGTGTGACTGCTGGCAACAAAAACAACATTTACTTTTTAGACAAATGATCTGGATTTTTAGGGCAGTTTAATGTCATTGAATTGTGAAAAGTGACCCCAACATCCAGTTCTGATTCCAGTTAAAAAGTTCAGACTAAAGATATTGCAATCTGCAAGAAAAGAAAGAAGACGGATGGTATAAATGAAAAACAGTAACAAATAAGATGCAGCAATGAAATCAACGTGCAAGCACAGTGAGTGCTGGGGACCCAGCTAATGGCAGTGACAGAAACATGGGTTGAAAACTACCTCATATAAATTATTATTACAATATTGAACTGGAAAGTAAAATGCATATTCTTTTTCAGGAATGTCTATGTAAGGGATACACTCCACATCAGCCCTTCTTCAGAAAAAAAATTTAAAAAGAAAGTTTAATTTTAAAAGGTAAATTTTGAATTATGTTTCATTTTCTGTACCCTACTTTAAACCTTACTTATTCCCTCTGTTTCCAAGGTGGTAAGTTATAAAAAGATTAGAAAAGGAGTAACACTGAAGTATTTTAATTTCTTTCATTGGATTATAAGCTTCACAACAGGATTGTCTCTTATTAGCATGAGAAGTATTTACTGCAGAGTAGAACATCAGCACAACTCAGACACTGTATTTGTCCTGATCAGAAATTACTCTCATTAAGTTTTCTGCAGCAACGAGTTGAAGTATCATTCAAATTTGGCAAATTCATGATACCACCCGAATTTTTAACAAGTCACTTTGAATAAACATTCCAAAGTAACCTCCATAAAATCGTACTTAAACCTTAATTTTGACAAAATTTTCCAGGAAAGCCCAGGGAGCAGCAAATCCCTGTACAAATGCAAGACAAGCTTAGAAAGGAGATTTCAGGGGCCAACGCAACGTCTGTGGTTAGAACACTCCAGCTTACCTGCTTGCCTTAAATCCTTTTAGTTTCTGTACAAAGAAAGACTCGAGAACTTCTGCACACTGGTAAAAAGGGGAGTCACTTGGATTGTAGTAACGGCAGTTATCAAAAATTTTGGTCATGTCTGCCACAAACTCCGTGACCTTTTTGTAGTAGCGTTTCAGGATTCTTTCTTCCATGGTTGCAAGGTCTTTAAAGAAACCAAAGATTATTTAAATGAGACACTTTCAGCCTGAACAGAAATCGACATTGTCAAGACTGTGGGAAACAAAGCATTATCCAGGTTAGAGGCTTTTCCAGGGATGCTGCTTGTGACTGGTAACACCAGTAGGTCTCCCTCAGAAGAGACACTTAGGCATGAATATGTTGTGTGCAGCTAAATTCAATAAAATGCAAGAATCACTATGACCAGGGAAAACATTTGCAAGGAGCTCCCTGCTTTTTCTGAAGAAATGAAGGGAAGGTCAGACAATCAGGATTCAGGTACCATGTACATGTAACAGCCATCACCTCCTGATTATTTTTTGAATTCCTGCCTTGCTTTGAATGAACTATCAATTCTCATGGGCATATGCACATTACACATGGCACAGATGAAAGATTTCAAGTGCAGGATCATGCAAAATGCCAGAGCTCTCCTCCTTACTGACCACACACATTAAGGAGACAGGAATGGTGATGTGAGCAGTAATTGTCCCATTTTAATGCACATATCAATTAAAAATGGGGAGAGGAACAAAACCTGTCAAATATAAATATAGCTGTGTAAATGTCTAGTGGCACTTTTAGCCAGAAAAACAACTGCCCTTGGAAAATGGCCTTAAGGTGCTTATTTTGAAATACCAGTAATGCCAGAATGTGTGCAAACAACTGCAGATGGGTGTGGATTACCTGGTGTATTTTACTAAGATTTACTTGTATACTTAGAAGTGCCTTTTCCTCCTACTTAAGTCAGAAAGGGCTAAATGCACTTTTGTTTACTCCACTAACAGTATTGTTATTTGAGCTTTCCTTATAAACTTTAACCCATCCACCATGGAACAGGAGTTGTTCAGCACTGTCATGACAGCACAGTCCAAAACTTTGTAACAGAAAAGGACACAATTCCTAAACAAAATACAATTTTCAGTCAACATACCACAACATTTTGCCAAGATAACTAAATCGAACTTTCCTATTTCTAGGATGAGTAAGGAGTAGGTGAGGAAGCTCTAATGACACACTGGCTCTCATTTAGAGATATGAAAAGGTATTGGCTTAACACTGGAAGGAAAGGAATAACATTCCCAACACCATTTCTGCCAGGAGGCAGATTTTCCCAGGACGTTTCACATCCAAGTGCTTATCCAGTTTTAACTGGTGACCTCTAAGAAGATAAGAGTAAAGCACTGTAAAGCTGCAGCATCTCCCCTTCCACTTTGCCCACATTCAAAACATCTGAATCAATTTTGTTCCTGCAGCTTTAAAGATAAATTACACATAATACAAAATTTACTACACTATCAAGTCAGATGAAGATAATTTTAAACTCCATCTTAAGGTGCACATCACCCTTCCACAGCATCACATCCTCCTCAGCCTCTGGAGTAAATATGCCAACCTTTGGAGGAGGAGCTCATGCACAAAGACAGAAAAAAATTGTCCTCTTTAAATGAAGAAATTTAAAAACATGAGTTCTATCCTATTGCTGCACTGACTTCGACATTTCATCTGTGAGACTGGCAGTACTTAGGGTGAAGGAGTCAGCCTAGAAGTAGATAAAACAGCCTTCATGAACTTCTGAATGTATCAGTGAGAAATCACAGTGTTTCATCTGCCTAACCTGTGAATTTTCCAAAATATGGCTGGAACTGGTCTGCAGGAAATTAACTTGCTATTCCAAAGCCCAAACCCACTCACTCAGGCTGTTCTCACCAACACTTACCCATTGGTTCTTTGATGACACCATAATAATCTGGTGCATCGTTGGGATCTACTGGTTCTAGGAACGGCCATGCCATCTTGTGAGCCTGGCAGGGAAACAGGAGAGAATTAAAATAGAAAATTGAGTTAAATTAGGCACTATTAATTGGTAAATATTTTCATCCTTTTATCTGTTGGGGTCTGGAACTGAATTTCAGGAAGAAGTGCAGCATTATATGAAAAAGGAACCAGTTCTCATCCGATGACTGGGTAAAGTTATAAATGTCAGTGACCCAGTAGTTGGGCTTCAAAACAGGAAACTGAAATTCAGACATAACAGGATACTGTTCTGAACAGGCTGCATGGAAAAGTATGGAATGAATTTACTGAGAGTGCTTTAAGTACCCTGAAATTAATATGCTTTTATAAATGTATGCAAAATACAGGACAATGCAAAATATTACTTACAGGATTTCTGTTACCACAATTTTAAGAATTGTACCAGAATTCTTAAAAATTCTTTAGAGTTGTAGCAGAAAAAGCCTATTTGGGAGTGACAGAGAAACCAGAAATATCCTGTATTGGACAGTGACATAATTCTTATTATCAAGATGCCACCATTTACATGCTGATAATGAACCCCTATGAGAACACTCCTGAAATGTGGTAACTCTCAATTACAGTACAGAAGTGTAGATCACAACCCACAGAAAACTGATGTGAAAACAGAACACTGCACCTTTCATACCCTGTGCAGTCAGGCTCCCACTTTGCCTTTTGGGATTCTAAATCTGCTTCCTTTAAAAGCCTTTCACTGAAGGGATGGTTTAGTTTCACTCACTCAGGAGCAGTGATTTACAAATTATTGTAAATATTCCTCAGCACAATAACGCCAAGCAAGTTTGCAGCTGACACAGAGGCAAAGCTTTGTTATTCCCTCAAATCTCAGAGCTACTAAAGAGAAATCAACCCCTCCTCCCAGACCCACTGGGTCTGTGACACTCCCTGCTGCTGCCACCCTTCTCCTCACCTGCAAGGAGCGCAGGACCCTCCTCAACCCTTCATAGTCTTTATCTGTGAGTGGACTGAGCACAGTCATGGCATCCTCTGTGGACTGGCACTGTGGACACACGTACTCATCAATGAGATCTGCCTCGCTCTGCAGGATGCCCACGCAGCGCCCGTGGTACCAGTTCTGACATCGGTCACAGCCAATGTAAAATCTGCAAGAGCCAAACCAAATGTCAGTGGCTTCATCTATTTCAAGTCCAGGTTACATTTAAACACATAAACCTGCCATCCCCTGCACACAAGCAGATACTTGGCATGATTAAAGACAACAGGTAACGTCAGATTTCAGAGTGACAAATTCTACTCCAAATGCTTTTGTATTTACAGACCATTTCAAAACACGTTCCTAAATTTTATACTTTCAAGCAATCAAGATTTCAAAAATTCCTCTGCTTTAGAGATGAAAGGAACAGTGTAAAGCCAGAAGTCTCACCCAGCCAGTATCCAAAACAATTCAAGATGCATTTTGCACAAACTGGACTACAACTAGGGCTTGTTTCACTCTGTACAAGCACTTTTCATATGGAAGCTTCAGTCTTGTAACTGAATGCAGAGGGAGTGTTCTATGACACAAAGCCTTACAGTAAAAGATGCATATAATTCACATATATATAATCATATACCAACCATATACCCCCATACTAAAATTATGTTCTCCAGTCAGATCAGATTAAAGCACAAAAAAATCCACTAAACACAGCATTTGTCTTTTAGTCTTTCTAACCATCCCCTGTTAAAGAAAATAAAATAAAAAAAGAAAATAAATCCCAATTATTGTACATGGCGTTTTGGTAGTTTGTTGTTAAAAATAAAAACCACAACACATTTTGACCACCCTGAGAAACCTCACTTTTCCTAAACATTTACTGAACAGAAACATTCGGGAGGGGGAGACAATTACCGAAAAGCAATTTGTATTACGAATGAATACAATATATGCAGAATAACTCTTTTTACTCTTTGCAAGGAACAGGAAAGCACAGTCAGAGCAGTTTTGCTACCTAGACATGGAATAAGAGGTTCTTATCCGAACTCACTGCGACTCATCATAAGGTGTTCTGCAGATACAGTACAACTCCTCACTGCTGCCCTCTTGTGCCCGTTTACACTCATTACAGATGTACACATCCATTTTCTTAGCCTCCTTTTCTGTGATTCCAACACATTCTCCATGATACCAGTTAGTACAAAGATCACAGCCAATATAGAACCTAAAAGTGTTCACAATGAAAATGACAATGTAATTGTCATTTCAAATGGCATGGCACTTTTCCCTGCATTTCTCTCTGATGCACTTGCTGCTGGGCTACTTTTTGTCTCAGCTTCCCTGCTCCCTATCCTTACAAACTAACATCTCATCCTGCAGCTAGACTGGCAGTAAGGTCACTTGGGTCAATTTAAATTGACAGTTCATCAAAATGCACATGTATTAATATGTACATATTAATATGTAACCAGACTTTGACAAAACTATGGGCTAAAAATCTACTGTCTTCAATGTGTGTGTGAAAAACTGTCAAAGGCACAAAAAGACAAGGCCAAAGAAAAAAGTTTACATTTTCAAAATTGCAGCTCAAAAGCCACTGAAACGTTTCCTTAAGGTTTGAAAATGTAGGTCTCAGTTAATTTAAAAAACAAAAGCAAAGCGCAAACACCAACTAGGAGTTACGAGTACACTACAAGAACATGCAACCAGCAGTGTGTAGGTACGTCTTGGTGTAACATGATACGAAAGAAAAGGGGGTCAGGGCATGATTGTCAATTTTAAATCTCAGTAGGAGTTTTTTTTGGGGGGGGGAATGTGCACTGAAATCTGATAATAAACTACTTTAAACTGTGACAAAGTGGAATTTTGAGTGAATAATGTCTCCTCTCAGACACAGCTGTGTGACGGAACCAGGTATGGTATGACACAAAGTGAAGGGAACCAGGGACAGAATCATGGGAATGGGACCTTGCACAGAATGATGTGACAAAACTGTAAAATATGCCAGGATGTTTGTAACTCGTGTATGGATCTCTCAGAACACACCTATGACCAGTGACAACCAGATGGGCGACGCTCACATCCATTCTCTCTGCCTAAGCAAAAGCAAGCAGACTCGGAACCTCCATCCTCCTGGATTTTGGAGACCTCAGCCCCCTGCCAGGTGCTGCTGTAGGAATTCCTGCCACCCTGTCAGCCTGCAGGCAGCACCCTGGGGACACCACCGCACCAGCAGGGCAGTAGTTACCCCATGTTCCACAGGAAGCATCTCTGATTTCCTGGGCCTCTGCACACATCCTGCACACTCAGATCCTGCCTTTTCTCTTGTTTGCAGTCAGGCAAATCCTAAAATAAGTATCACACAACCCAATTTCCATAAAGAATGGCTAGACATAGACTCTGACAACTATTAGCCACTCAGCTTGTGCCCCCTTCCCAAGAGGCTGCGTGTGCTCCTGGTGATGTGGAAGCACGTTTGCATCCAGGTGTAGATGCTAAGCCTTGCCACTGGAATGTGGAGCAGGTGCCACATTATGCTTTAACAGATAGATTGGAATCTAAGTAGGAATCTTGGAAAGATATCCTTACTGACCATCCTTCAAAACAGGATTGCTTGATTAGCAAATCGCTACAACCCTGGAGTATCACGAATGAGAACTAAATACAATAGTTTTGCAATAAAATACACAGCACAAAACAACTTATAAGGCTTTACTAAATCCAAAAAAATACACAGGGTATTCATAAAATACCACAAACTGGCTTTTCAAGTAGCACACCTATCTTTTCTGAAGTAGAAAAGAGACACCGGCACAAAGAGGATGATCCAACGTCTCCATATATACGAAAAAATAAAACAAAAAAAATTCTCAGAAAACTGTTTCAAAACTTGACTAATTCCTTTCCAACTAGCGAAAGGATTATGTACTTCAACCGTACAGTCATCATTTGTAGGAACATCAAATATAAAATTCACAAAAAGCAAAGCAACAGAGCTCTATCATATTGCTAAGGATACTACTGAGTTACTAACATTTCATTTTCTTCAAGTTTTTTTCAGTGCACTGATGCACAGTTCTCAATTCAAGCTACCAAAATTCACTCTATGACCACTAGAGTCAACACAAAGAGTTAGTCTGACAATCAAATCCCTTTGCTCACTCACTAACTCCAGATGCAGCAACACACAGACCTCTGGTATCACAACCAGAGAACAGGGTCCCTCCTAAGTACACTGGATGACAGAAAACCCAACACAGACACAAAGTTAAGTGAGGCTGGGGACACCCTTCAGAGGTGACAGTGACATAACAGCCAGAGCATCACTCTGCTCTTCCTGCAGCACTGGCAGTTCAGGGAGCAGCCCCATTTCCCACACTGAAGTAATAGTGCAACGGTCAGAGCTACTCAAAACCAAGGTGAAAAAACATCAAGACCTCAACTTTATTAAAAAAACATAATTAAACCCCCAAAAAGGCTGGAAGGAACCTCAAGAGGTCCCCTAGTCCTGGCCCTAAACTTGGAATGAAGAACCATGACCCATGGAGTGAATGCATCACTCCAGATCTATGGTTTCCCTGTTATCAGCCCTTAAAGTACCACCAATTGGTACCAGTTCATACTTCTGGGTATTTTCCGCTTACTTGGAATTGGTCTGAAGTCAAACTTACTGTACACACATCTCTGCACAGCTCTCAGATGTTAACCATTACTAACTACTGCTGTTAGTCACCTCTAGCTTAAGCAGGAACATGTAACACTATCACCTGGAATCCACTGGATTTTCCACTCCAGCACTTAATACCATTTCTTCACAAGCTCTGTAGGTAGCATAAATACTTTTCCTCATTCACAGTCAGAATCAAACTACAGAGAACTGCAGTTTTCACTCTGTCAAATGCTTAAATATTTATTTTTATCAACCCTGGAATGCAAATAATAACACATGAAAACCATTTCTCCCTGAAACATTGTCCAAAGTGAACTGCAGTCCACTGACTCGGAGCCCCCTTTACTGGGTACTGCCTTACAAAAAAAAGTAATTTATTGGAAGACGGTACCAAAGCTATTTCTGAAGAACATCAGCTACTTATTCACAAGAAATTGCTCAAACCAAATTGTCACTTGCTTCTGAGGCAGAGGCAAAACAGCAAAAGAAAGAGTAACAGAGTGGAGGGAAAAAAAAGAAAAAGAGTATGTGCATGTGAGACAGGAAGGTCACACAATGGAGACATGCAAACGAGTAAAATATAAACCAGGCACAGTAACAGCATCAATCGAGTATGTTAATATTTGTAACTGCTAGTGGAAAACAGAGACTTTATTCTCTATACCCCAGTGATCACTGCAATAACCTGCCACTAGCTCCACTTCTAGCACTACCTGGCACTAAGAGCTGACACTAAACCTAAAGCTAAGGACATGCAGGAGGGCCCGTGGCATTGCTACTCACTTGGACTCGTCGTAAGGCGTTTTACAGATGCAGTAAAGCTTTGTGTCCTTCTTCGTTTCCTTTGAGGTAGTAGAAATCATTTTCTTTTTCTTGGACTTGGAAGCCGAGGAATCCTTCTCCTCCTCTCGTTTTCTCTTCTGGGAGGAGACTGGCACGGGGACAGTGGTGGAGGAGGAGGAGGTGACGCTGGCTGCCGGTGGCTGGGGTGGTGCTGGTGGCACTGGTGGCGGTGGTGGTGGGGCAGCAGCGGCGGCGGCGGCGGCTGCGGCTGCTGCTGCAGCAGCTGCTGCCTGGGCTCTTTCTTTTTCTTTCTTAATTTTAGTCAAGTCTTTCTTTAGCTCCTCCTGAAGTGTATTAAATGAATAAATAGAGAGAGGCACTTCATATGATTACTGCAAGACAGGGTTACAATCTACGCAAAAATCCCCATGCTTAACCAAAAGAAAACAATTAAATCCATTTAAATATGCATTTCTCATGTTCTTAACCTACAGTTCACATAATATTAAGGAATGACACACTTGGGCTACAGTGGCCCACTGGCTGTAACTTATCAGAAGCTGTTTCATCAAAGAAGGTAGTTTCAGTCCAGAAGAAAACCAAGAGGCCCTCAAAGGACGTATGAGTAGCTTCGCAGAGATCCACAACCCCGGCTTCTTCCTGTAAATTTCCTTAAAATCTCACTGAGCAAACAGACAAAGATGAACACAGAAATGTTCTCTCCAGCTTAACATCAAATTAGCCTTTGAGACTCTGTCCTTACCTGCACTTCAATCTGTAGATCTTTGTCCAGAAGTGCTCTTTTTTTCAGTATTTCAGCTTTCAGCTGCTCTTTATGCTTGAAAAGCAGAGCTGAGAGCTTGGTCGCATTCTGTTTGCTCCGCTTCTGCTCCACGCTCTCTTCTCGCTTCCGTTTCTTAGCTGCCTGTTTTTCTTCTTTGTCTATCTTATCCAGAATATATTTCATCACTTGGTTGCACACAATCATTCTGGGGAAGGAATAAAGGAAAATGACATTGTGCTGAGCTGCCTGTTTATTCCCAGTTGAGAATGCAGAATCAATTCTCCAGTCACTGCAAGCTCATTATTATATTTCCTAAGATGTACAAGGTAAATTTAGCAACACACAGTGCTTCCACTCCTGCTTATTTACTAGAACACTGCTGGGAGAGATCAAGTCCCTTGTTAGGCTCAAGAGGGCCAGCCCCAATTTCACTTAAATGATCTGAGTACTAATTGTTCCTCCCCTCCCCCATCCGACTCCAAACAAAGCTTTGGCTTTAGTAGGATGAGAGACATTTTCACTCAATTCAGTTTCCACAATTTGTTTGAAAGAGCTGCATTTTTATTCTGATATAGGATGAAAGTGAGTTGGAAGCCTGTAACTTCTTCTAAAACAGACAATTCTACGTTCCAGTGACCACCAAATGTTGCCAAGATTATGTGGTTTGCCATAAGGACTGACAAATACTTTTCACTGTACAGAATTCACTATGAACAGTTCCCAATTTCTCCACTAATGACAGCTCAAGATTAGTTTTTCATCTGCTTGTTGTACATTCAAATATTAAACCTGTTTTCCTGCTCACTTGTTCTGCACCTTCCATTTATTTTGCTTTATATTTCAATTAGAAAACGAATGTATTTTGGCTCTTCTGAATTTACTTTTCCCTTCTCCATTCTTTTCCAAAACCACTAGAAAACCAAATGCTTCTCGTTGCCAGAGTGACCACGAAAAACAACTCCCATTGAGCTGAGAGGAAACAGCAGAATAGCAATGGCCAGGACAAGCAGCTGCTGGCAACTCTGTGGTCTCAGACATTTTGTCCTTTGATAGACAGCTGGATTTTGATGACAAATGTAATATGTAGATAAATATTTGTAGGGCCATACAATTTTATTTAGTTTGCTCTTTATACCTGTACTGTATCTACTCGCTTCAGTCTGGCTTTTTTACAGACTAAAGGTCCCCACATTGTATTTTTGAAGAAGAATAAATCAGTGAGATGGAAAGGCAGATGCCCCATGAATCAAGCTAGTTAGAACTGTATTTTTCTTCTTTCTCTTAAATTGGACTTTTGTCAGTCGAAACACCTATTTGGCTGTCTGACACCACGAAATGAAGAGCATATCCAATACATCGTTTTCTTTGTGCAACTGTGAACAGTAAAGGAGTGGCACCCAGGGACAGTGTTGCAATCGACCGAGCTTGTGATCTGATGATCAAAATTCTATAAAACACACTCTTCTTTTTCTTAGTATCTGACACACACTTGTGATTATCTAATTGGAGCAACTGCATGTGTGAAAAGGAGTCAAAATAACCCCAAGACAAATGACAAACACTCCAAATTTCTGTTTAGCAGCTTCAAGCATAAAATCTCTCAGTTTGTCAATCTGTCTTCCAACTCTTCAGCTCCTTCTGTAGAGTGGGATGTGCAGGGACAAGAATGGAAACACATGGCCACGATAAAGGACAAACAAAACCCAGGCTTTTTTTGCAGCAGAACCATTAACTCTCCATTCTGTGCTCCTTTAAGGATGGTTTTTACTTGAGTTTAAGAACTGTGGTGAGCTTCAAAGACGGTATGTAATATTATTTAAAAAACATATTATCAAAATAAAATTGAGATTATACAAGATGCAATAAAGATCATTATGAAACTTACTTCTAAATGTTACTATAACCAATTTAAAATAGCACCATTTCTTCAACCAGGTTTTTACAAACCAGCATTTCATTATGATACCATTAAAAGATGTAATAAATTAAAAATTTGACATCTACAGATGCACTGTGATGCACATTCACCTCTGATTTTCTTCCCTCTCAGCTGGAGTCAGTGTCTTCTTCTGTTTCAAATGTTCTATGACAGCATTCTGCTTCATAACCACCTGCAGGATGATAAAGAATCCAAAATACAAGATGGAAACTTTAGCCAGTATTTCACAGTACTATGGGGAGAACCAGGACATTTCCTAAGTTAAAGTTGAAGTGTCACTTATTTCACTGAGTGACAAAATAAAGCTGATTTTATCAGAGGAGCAGTGCTTGTTTAAAGCAATTATTTGAAAATTGAAAAAGAATTTGAAAATGAACACCACCACCCCCAGAGTAGGGTATTTTGCTTATGTCAAGTTTAAATCGAGGGACTAAATGTAAATTGACTGTATTTCCTCAATGACTGGTTGTTTTATTTTAAAAATGGTAAGAGTCTTATTACATATACTTTTTAAGCCCCGCAGCCATCCAAGAGCATCACGTTTCAGATACCTCTGTGGAACCTCAGTTTTCAGGTAATGAAAGTACTGCACGTGTGTTCTGTCCATCAGCTCTCCTAGCTCTGACCTATCTTTCCTGAATTGAGAACAGAGATGGATTTGTCCCAGCAGCTAATGGTAAACTGAATTAAAGTGACAGAAGAATGCAAACATGGTACAAGTAACTTGATGTGCTGAATTAACTCGGAATATGTCATTAAATTGCCAATAGCAATCGTGCACTATCTTTGAAAGAATCAAATTAACTGCCTATCAAAGGTATTAACATTGTTAACAAGAACGGGCATTTCAAATTATATTTCTTTCATTCATTAAGTGTTAATTTCCTTCTGTTAACTTTACCTGCTTCTGGATAATGTCACTTTGATTAGAAGCCTGAAGGGTGTGCTCACGTTTAATTTCTATCTGTTGCTGCTTTTTCTTCTGTTGCTGCTCCCTGAGCTGCTGAACTCTGTGCAGCTGCTCCTGAACACTAGCTGCTTGCACTGTCACCACACTGGCAATCTGCTGAGCCTGCGCTGGGCTACTGTGCTGGAACTCAAGAGGTAACTGAAGCTTGATCTGGGGCACGCTGCCCTGCTGGGCTCGGATCCGAGCCACAACATGGGACTGCAGCTGAGAGAGGACTTCCACTTGCTGCTGAAGCTGAGGCACTGCAGTAACACTTGTTGGAGGCTGCTGCAGGTGCAGCCGAGGATGAGCTGGGCACTGCACAGCAATCACACAATGATTTAAACTTTGAGTACTTGCAAAGGTTGAGCCCGAGATCTGAACCTGAGGCTGCGATTGCCACGGCCCAGCCGGAATCTGTATGGGAGCATGGGACCGCATCAGACCGGGGTGTCGGGTTGGAGTCTGCACCTGAGCTGGATGCTGGGCCTGGGCCGGGGACTGGGCTGGGGACAGGCCCGCGGGCGGCGGCTGCATCGGGCCTGGCGCTGGAGAGAGCCCCGGGGCCTGCGCTGGAGACGGAGCCGGAGATTTGGACGGCTGAGCTTCGGGGGCCGCTGCAGAGTCACCGGGGGCTTCGGGCTGGCTCGGGGCCTCGGGCTGGGCACCCTGGGGCTGAGTCCCCGCGGGCTGCGCCGGGGCCGAGCCGGGCTGGCCCTGCGGCTGCCCCTGCCCCGCGGGCACAGCCGCTGCTGGCGGCGCCTGCAGAGCCGGCTTCGGTTCCCCCGCAGCTGAGAACGACACAAACGAGGATTCCATTAATTGCAAGTGGCATGGCTAGGAGCCTTACTAATCCAAACCCTCTGGAACTACTGCAAAGCTCTATGCAGGAACTCAACAGACTCTGCAATACACTTCCAACAAATTCACTGCACTAACAGACCACCTCCAGCTGCATAAACACTCCCGTGCAATTGAAATGGAAGCTTTTTTTCTGCTGAACAGAACAATGCTTACCCGAGGTTGAAGTAGAAACGGTGGTTGTAGTTGTGCTAGCTGTAGTAGCAGCTGCTGGTAGTGGGGTGAACAGAAATCTCTGAATTGTACCATTTGGCATCGCTGCTTGCATAAGCTGTTGTCCTGGACCAGGTATTACAGTCACACCCTGAGGGATTAATTGTAACTGACCAGTAGTTTGACCTTGTCCCTGAATTACCACAGTTAAACCTTGACTGCCACCCTAAAAAAAAGTTAATATTGATGTATTAGTGACATAATTCTTAGACAGACTTTGCTGAAAATCAGAACAATTAGGGGTTTAGATTTCAGAATTCAATATTTTTATCACATATCATACTCCTAAAATCCAAAACTAGCATCTGACATCATGAAATACTCTTTCAACAATTCTATCGCCAACAGATGACTGGGTTGGAGTTACACATTTTGTGAACCTGCAGAACACAATACAAAAACTCTGAGTCTTAGGTGTAGAAACTCATAGAATCACAGAATGGTTTAGGTTGAGAGGGACCTTAAAGCTCACCCAGTTCCACCTACACCTTTCACTGTCCCAGGCTGCTCCAAGCCCCGTCCAACCTGGCCTTGGACATTTCCAGGAATGGGGCAGCCACAGCTTCTCTGGGCAGCCTGTGCCAGGGCCTCCCCACCCTCACAGGGAAGAATTTCCTCCCAATATCTAATCTAAACCTACCCTCCCCTTCAGCTTAAACTCCAAGTCTTGTTCCACCTACAAAAAGCCTTATCTGACAACCAGCAGTCAGCACAGTGCAATCATTTATATATATTATTTATAGGTTGAAGAATAGATACTGTGGTAAATCATAGAAATGTACTTTTACCCAAAAATTGACTCTAAACTTATTTTTTGCCAACAGACCTACGTGATTTGAGCAGAAGGTGTAAGAACGTTTTCCTCCTCTGCTCAAAGTTACTGCAACTTTTCCTCTGAGATTCTGGATAGCATGAATGAAAACTAAATCTTCACATCAAATCAAAAGACAAGGAATCAACATCATGATCTGAATGTCTACAAAATAGGCCATACAGAATAATTATGTCCCTTACTGGTATTAAAAATTTTTTTTCCATACTGCTGAACACTCCTGATGCCAGTTACCTTACTGGAAAATACAACAGGAAGTGAGAGTTAAAAATTTACTATTAAAACTGCTTACTTTGTATTTGCTATTTATTATATTTATTTACTATTTAAGCTGTTTTCAGTCTGTAATTATGCCAATGGTCATCCTAAATGAAGCCAGACACATAAATTTAAGGGCACAGGCACTACACTGCTGAAATCCAAACGCTGGACGGGTGTTAGCACATTTCCACACCCAGGGCTGTCCAGTGCTTTACCTGTCCTTGTGTGAGCTGTGTGAGCTGGGCCATTGTCAGCTTCACCTGGCCCTGCTGAGGGCGAGGGGGCGGTGCTGGGGTCTGTGGCTGAACTTGTTGAGGGGCTGCTGCAGAACTTGTGCTGGTTTTCTGCCCAGTGCTGGAAGAAGCTGTGCTGGTACTAGAAACTGCTGTTGAGACAGGCTGACCCCTGATTATTTGAGTCACCACTTGCTGTGTCTGACCTGTAAGAGAAGAATTTGACGTAAGAAACGCATTTTCAGCTTTTTAACCACAAGCACAGCAAACCTCCAAGTCACAAATTGCAACGGGGTGTGATGGTGATCAGACAGGTGAAGCAAACACTGCAGTTTGCACATAAATTTTCTTTACAAACCATTTGTGTGATTGACCGAAAAATGTCTGCAAAATGTTTTCTATTTTAAGGTTGCATGCATACGGAATACTTCAAACATTTAGCTTCTCTTTGTGAAAAAAACAACAAAAAGAGAGGCTTTCTCAATGCACAATTACTCTATATGTTTTTATGGTTTTTCAGTTGGTTTTTTTTTTCCCAAATGATTTGACTTAAAATTAAGTAGTACATTTCCCAGTGCCAATGATGAACAACACTGACAAAGCCTCCAACCAACACATCCAAAAGCCAAAAAAGGCATTAAGTTAAAAGTCAAGCATCAAAATGAGGGATTTTTGCATTGGGAGACAATGATACACAAGGAATTCATGAAGAAACAAACCATGGATTTCACACTGGGAATTTAAATATTAAAGTGAACCTACTGGCTGGCAGAATACCTTGTTGCACCACTACAGGTGTTCGAATGATGGTCTTGCCAAGGGTTGACTGCTGCAGGGGTGTCCGGATCACCGTCATCCCAGGGCGCAGCGGTGTACCCTGCACCACCTGTGCACACCAAAGAGGAGACCACGTGTAAACTTGGGGAAAAAGCCCCTAGAATATGCCCTGAATTTTTTTCCTTGTGTGTTTTAATTTTCCCAACTGGAGGGAACTGTTGTACCTCTTTGGAATAAAGGAGCCATACACACCATTGCTGAGGCGAGCCAAACACATTGAAAAGTGATTAGCCAGAACTTTTAATATCTGCCAATAACTTAAAATCTATGCACCCACTTTTTTTTTGAGTTAAATAACCAGAAAAACATCTTACTTGTGAAGTGCTTGTTGTTCCTAACGTCCCTGTGGTATTTGGCCTAATGGTTACAGTTGCTGTCCTTGGCTGGAATGAAGTAAAGGTTTGACTTGCACCTGTAGTTGATGGAATGATACCCAATACCTTTTGCTGAACTTGAACCACACCTAATTAAAGAAAAATTGAGAATTCATTAATGATGTAAAGGCCAGCAAAAGAAGTAAATGCAACTCCAGGGTGGCATTTAGAACTCAGTCTCCAGCTTTCTAGAACATCTTTGAGCCTTTCAACATTTCTTGAGAGAGCCTTTGTCATATTGTAAAAAGAAGCAGCATTATATTTTGTCAATAATCCAACTTTAAGCAGTCCATTTTAAGTTAAGAAACAGATATTTTAGAAAAGGTTAAGGAAAGTGTGAATCTTCACTAAGATCAGTTTGATGGTAACTGCAAAGTCCTTGCATTGACAGGGTGCCACAAATTAGTGTTATACAACCATTAAAAGCTATAATCTGATTAATTTCAAAAGTAGGAGTACAGTTTAAACACCTTTCACCTACAACACTGTGGTGCTGAAGAAAACGGGCAATGCTTCTTCTGTCACCTAAGAAATTTCAATACAAAATCTGCAGCCTTCATGATTTGCTCAAATGCTAAATATAATGGAGACAGAATTGAGCTTTTCTGTTCAATATACAGTCACAAATCTCAAAATACTAAGTCCTCTTCTTGAGGAAAGAATCAAAAATGCTAATCTTAGTCTGGAGCCAAACTCCTGTTCATCAGTGAAGAGCAGCTGTAGGCATTAATATTTTTGTGAAGAAAGTTGCTTTGTTGATTTAGATAACCAAAAAGAAAAGCATGCTTCATTCCACATTGTTCAAAATAAAGCTCCTAATTTTGTGCTAGGAAATGCAGAATAATTTATAGGCAAAAAACTTGCATTTTTCCCCTTACAGACACAAATATGCAACACAGGGGGAACAAGCTGTAGAAACTTGTATTTGCATATATAGATAAAATATTTTTCCCCCTTCAAGTCACAGTTTACTTCACTGGGAAAACAGTGTCAAAGGAGAATTAAGCAGCAAGCTGGAATATAGTTTTTATTCAGTTCCCTTTGCCCTACCTCCTTGAGTTGATGGCACATTGACGGCAACAATCTTGCTGTTTGCAGGGAGTGGCAGCTTAGTTATCACTTTCCCTGCCATCGTTACTGGGCTGCCTGAGAGCTGGAAGGTCTGCCCTGTGCTGGCAATGGTTGTGGCTGAGGTGGCAGCTGTGCTAGTGGCTATTGAGGCACACAGAACAGGCAGGTTTAGAGCAGAATAATTAGTCAATGAAATGACTGTTTTTCAAGTATGAAACAGCAAACTACAGGATTACTTTTACATTTTGTTTTGAATGTGTCATGCTTGCTTTGGTAAAGATTCTTTTTTGGAAACAGTATGTTAAACCATAGAATGCTTTCATGAATGATTACTAATACAAAAACTGTCAGTAATGAATGAGACAGGTCAGAAATGAGACCTCCTAGCAAGTCAGAACAAGGAAAAACTAGAAATCTCAGAAATGTCCTTCTGGCACAGCAAGAGTTAAGAGCAAAGATAACCAGAAATGTAATAATGCTGCATATTTGGAGAAGATGAGATGTGTATATAGAATGTGATGTATACACAGGATGAACTCCAGCACATGTTCCTTCCATGACAAATGGCTCCTTACCTGTTGAAGATTGGCCTTGTTTAACCCAAGTAGCAAAAGTCTGATGGAAATTCTTGTTCTGTTGGAATGTTACTGTAGCTGGAGAACCCACTTTAGTGGTGAGCACTACTTTGGTTCCCGTGGGGACGGGGCCTGTCAGAGGGCCCACCACGACTTTCTGTGGTGTGGAGACTGTGGTTGCAGTGCTGCTGGCTGTGGTGGCTGCAGGGACCACACCTCCTGCAGGGATCTGCTTCTGCTGTTCCAGCCGTTTCTATGGAATTTAGAAAAAAAAATGGAATAAAGGGATAATTAGTATTTTCAGATTTTGCAACATAAACATTGTCTCTACCCAGTATTGAGAGATAAAAGGCCTCTGGTAGGATTTTAGTTTAAATTGTAGAGGATTGAAGAATAGCCTCCTTGACCTCTAGAACTACAAATCTGCTTAGAATACACAGCCAGAAATTTTCCTTTATAGCAACTTTAAAATATTTGGCTGATGTTTATTTCACTGCACATTTTACTTTAAAAAAAACCCCTTAACATATTAATTTGTCTCAGATTAATCAGAAGTGTTAAAAAAACTTCAAAAAATATCCACCTATATTTGGCTTTGACCATGTGCACACATCTATGTCAGTAATTGGTACATCATCATCAACACAGAGTTTACTATTAGCATTCCTAAATTTAGAGCTTCCTGCACTGAGATCCTGCCAGTTACAGAAAAAACCAGACTGTATCATTCTGCTTCGCCATTGAGCATGCAATTTTAAAAAATATTCTTTTAAATGTAAATCCAGTTTGCAGCCTGCTTAAAAATATTAGGTTCAAAATCCCTTACCTTACCCAGTGACCTTCTGTGCTGTAACTGTTGAAAAGGCACATTTAATCTAGAGAGCCCCTTTGTGAAGGGATTGTATCAGTAGGCTCTTCTAAAATGTCAACTAAACTAACATTTTTTCTTATGTTACTGGAATTATCTCTCTATTTATTTAATTTAAATTTCAGCACTATATTACAGTAATGCCCACAAATTAGAAGCACTCGTTCACCACTAATGGGTTTTTGTCAGGGAAGATGAAATGAAAAAGGAATGTTGGGAAAAAGCACAGTTCTTAATAATGTATGTGAAATACCAACATGGCATTGGGTTTTCTCATTTTAATTGCATACATTTATATATAAATACATATACATATCTACATATATTTAAATAAAATTATCAATGGACTTAACTCAGACAACTTAAGATAGAATAAAATCAAAAGATTCAATTTCAGTGAAGCATGAAATGCAGTTGTATTCCCAAGTCAGCTGTATTCCAAGGCAGCTTTCCATTACACACAGAACACTGAGGACCTTACCTGGAGATGGGTGCTTCCCAGCCTTCTTTTAAAATGGAAACAAACTAAACCTTTTTAAAGTGTTATAAATGACGTGGGGGAAAAAAAAGGCAATCCAGAACAAACCTCTGCTTTAACCCTGTTTCAAAATAACAAATGTACACAGTGGCAGCAGCATTGTTTGATGGCTTAATCTGCAGTTGGCACTATTTGAGAAATGGTGTAAGCAAGGGATAACTTCATTTCCCAGGCTGTGATGCATGTGGTGAGCAGTGCAGTTGCTGACTGCTGGGACGACCAACAGCTCCCCACCTGCTGGGCAGCCAAACGTTGGTGTTTTAGCTGAGCCTCCAACTGGGCCTTGAATTCCTCTGCCTTCTTCTGTTCACTAACCTTAGCCTGTTGTTCAACTGCCTGTGCCTTTTCCTTCTCCACCCTGCCAAAGACACAACCAGAAGTAAGTTATACCACCACATAAAATCCCTCCACCAAACTGCATTTTGTTCTATTCAGTTTAATTGCTCTCATAAGAGCAACTGTCGAGACAGAAGATCATTGAAAAACTGGTCATGGCTTTAAAAGTATTTCAAAATAAACCACTGAAGTTGCATGCAACATCCCTGAAATATCCTGATGCTAAACTACTGCAACATCTTACAGGAAACTATTAATCAAAACTGGAATTTATAATTACATCTGAGACTGCAAGGAACCCCTGTAATAACACACATTTTAAATTATTCTTTTCAAGAGACTCAAAAATGTTGTTCCAACTATAAGCACGTGATACTTAAACATGCATCTTATGACTTGAATATTCTCAGGCTCAATTTACTTGTACACAGTCATTTTCTTTGGATTATAGAAGTATTTAACAAATACTGTATAAAGTCATGCCAAAAGCGGCCTAAAGCCTTTCCATGCATTATAGTAGTAGCCTTTCAACATATAATAGTGGTTAGTTCATAAGCATGGAAAAATTAATATAATATTAGTTCTAACAAATCTGAAATATCTGCATACTTTAGTTTTGGTACCAGCAAATAGTTTAGCTTTATAACTTTAAGCTTGACTATCATTATCAAAAGGCCCAGTAAAAATACAACACAGATATGTTCTTAGTGATCGGAGTGACCAAGTTTGTGTTCTCTAGGGGGAACTTTCATTTAACAATCATACAAATTAAGACTACTTTCTTTAAAAGTTCACTTGAGTTCGTTTACCTTTCAGCAAATGCCCTGATCTCCCACAGTTCCAATTCCTCCTCTGCTACCCAAGTTTCCATTATAACAGGGCCTGTTTGCTTGGGTGTTTCTGGCCTTTTTGGCCTGAGGGCACTTGATCGCAGTCCCTTCCTCTGGGGTGTTGGAGTTTCTTTAGAGAACAGTCAAAACACACACATTAAACTATACTGTAAAATAAAATTGAAGTGTAAACCAAGATTGAGAGATGTTTTCAGTCCCATTTGATAAACAGGAAGGCCTTTCAGCTTCAGATAAATCATGTCCATTTGTTAAATGCAGCATTTGTTTCCCGTAGGTAAATGAATAGTTCACGGCAAGCTGCATTTGCTCCCCTGATGGTCTGAATTAGCGTAAAGATCCAGTTACGTTAATTTCTCTAGATTACAGGGAGGGGGGAAATGTCTAAACAAATAAATAAACAAACAAACATACCTTTTGGAGCCTCTGGTACACCAATGGGACAAATGATTTTTCTTATACAGTACTCTGACCGGATCCCATACGGACCAACATCTCTCCGCTTGATTATTTCTGTTGTTGTAATTTCAGTTTCAGTTGTTTCTGCAACAAATGAGTCCCAATACATTAATAAAAGAAACAAATAAAGCTAAATCTCCAATCAACCCAATATACTCAAGGCAAAGAAGCAGCAAACAAAATTCAAATGCCACAGCTGACAGCAAGTCTTTATAGAAATGTTTTGAGGGAGTGTAATACTCAGAATTTACAGCAAAAGCTTTTGCAAAGAAAACCAGAAATTTAAAATAACAATACCTGTCCTTGTGGTTCCTCCCCCAGGTGGAGCTTTTGCTGCCATATCATCCCACTTGAGACATGCCCACAATAACCTCAACATCAGGCTCACTCCAGCCAATGATTTGACTGTTTGGAGTCGGTACCTAATGACAGAAAATGAATTATATTTTAAAATCAACTTAAAATACCCAACAAAACCAACAGGACAAAGGTTTTCCATTCTACTTTTACCGAACAATATAAAAAACCGAATCATAAATAGCAAAATTTGCATGTTTGGGCACAAACGTGTACCACTTGTATTTTAAAAATCAAGTAATTTCATCACATCCTACACTTTTTTTCAAAAACGTAAAGTATGTACCTCCAAGTGATCCCAAAAGTTGGTCTTGGGGATGGATATGGCCAGATATCCAAGGC
The DNA here is from genome assembly GCA_013397115.1 of Edolisoma coerulescens. Lineage (NCBI taxonomy): Eukaryota > Metazoa > Chordata > Aves > Passeriformes > Campephagidae > Edolisoma > Edolisoma coerulescens. The sequence continues at coordinate 850,805 of VWZW01001414.1, read as the reverse complement.
AGGCTTTGCATTGTAATTGAAATAAGGAACCTCTCTGATCCCTCCTCTCCTGGCCAGCTTTTTTAAGTCATCATTGGGTAAAACAAATATGCTTTTTTTACTGCTTTTGGTAACGAATTTCCTATAAGATGGTAAGGCAGTTCCAGAACGAGTTTTTTTGGGTCTTGCAAATTTCATTAACTTCACTTTGTCTTTTGTGGAATATTCTTTGCTGACAGTCATGGAAGTCACCAATGTGCCTTCTGGGGTGGTGAGTGAATCGGTGACTGTTGTTGTAACCACTGTTTTACTGTGCTCTTGGACAGAGATGACATCGGAGTTACTGTCTGTGGCTGGAGTGGTGAGCTTGGTCACAGTGGTGGTGGTGGTGACAGTGGAGATGGCGCAGTTTTCTGTAGATGAAACAACTGTGGTTTTCTCATCACTGGCAGCTCCAGTCTCTGCGACTTTAAACACCGTTTTGGACTCTGTGGACACAGTTGAGGTTGTGGTAGTCACTTCAGTAATAACAGTTTTTATTTTACTTTCTCCATTAATATTTTCCATTTTATATGTCTGTACACCATTCTGGTCAGCAAAGTGACTACTCAAGCTGGATTCCTCACACGAGGTTACAGGCAACGGAGCAACTTTCTTCTCCTCAACTGCTTCAGTTTCCATAGATTCTGTTTCTCTGTTCAGGTTATTTTCTTTACAGACAGGCTGTGTTGGCAGGGAAGCAGAGCCAACACTGGCAGATCTCTCAGGAGAAAGCTGGTTTTCTTCAGTTCTCTGCACATACTTGGGAACTTCATCTGGTGGCTGAAGACTCTCTCCAGATTCAGATTCAGGTGAACTCTGCAGATGTGACTTTGAGTCCACATTATTTTTATCCTTGGTGTCCTCTCCCACGATGTCACCATTCATGAATGGTTTTACTGAAGATTCCTTAAAAGTCAAAGGTTTTATTTCATGTTCTGGAATGGATTTATTAATATTATTAACTTTTGGTTCAATATCACCCCCTGCCTTAGCTTCACAGGTATTTTTCACTAAGCAGTCATCATTTGATAATGCTTTAATGTCATTGTCTTTTCCATTCATTTGAAATGATGATTTTTCCTTTTCTGTCTCCGTTTCTTCATCTTTATTATTCTTTTTGTCAGTAACAGTATTTACATTTGTCTGATCAAGATATTTGTTCATGGTACCTGTCTCCACTTTCAGTTCCTGACCTTTCTTTTGACCATTTGCCTCTGTTAGTTTAGAACTCAGTAAATCCTCATTAACATCTTCCCCATCCATGTGTTCCAGAGTTTGACTTGCAGGGTTTCTTTCAGAAATCAGCCCTGTTTTAAATGATTCTAGATCTTTATTAGCTGATTTTTGGTGAAATGTCATCTTTTCAGATTTACTTTCAGTCTTTACAGGAGCAATTTCTTCCTCCATTTCACTTTCTTGAGAGGACATTGTTTCCATATGGCTTTTGATCATACAATTGTTTTCTGCATCTTTGCTCCGCTGTTCTGAGTCTGGTTTTTCAAGAGTGGCCACAGCATCTCTTCTACAGCTGCTTTCAGGTACCACTGGCCCTAAGTTTTCAAGTTCTCGCTGAGATACTCTGGTAATAGGTAGCTTTTGTTTCAAGGGTTTTTCGTTTGTTTCTGAAACATCCCATTTGATTCTGCCTTCTGCACTGGTTTGTTTCAAGCCATCCACTAAAGAGCTCTCAGACTCTCCAAGAGCCTCTTGTCCTTGACACTTAACAGCCGTTGAAGGTTCAGGGTTGTTTTCTTTGCCATCATTCTGAATGGAGCTGTCTCCTTCAGAGGACTGAGGGGAGTCTTCATCCAGCAGCTGCCCTTCTCCTTTTGAGAGCCTGTTTGACAATGGCAAAGAAGGTTCATCTTCATGCCCAGTTTTGGTACAGGAGATGCTGCTGATGGGCAAACAGTCCTGTTCTGCATCTTCAGCTTGGGTCTTGTCTGAAGTGTAGCTTTGATCTTGGGAAGAACGGTCAAACTGGCTTCCTTCTTTTCCTTTCCTTGTTTGTAGCTCATCTGCATTTTTCTGGGGGCTCACAGATCGAACGCCCCCAGTTTTAGCACCAGCCTCCAGCTTAATCTTTTCTAGACGTTGTTTTTCTTCCAGTGTAAATTGTTTTATTCGCCGCTCCAGGAGTCCATCTAATTTTGATGATTTTACTTTCCTTTTGTAGCAAGTCCTTAAATGAAATCCCTCACTGACATTGATTATATCCCGCTTACAATGACTTTCCTCATCTTTTATGGAGGATTCAATTTTCACATCATCTACATCCATAGGTTCTTCCTTGATGACTTTATCATTTTCACCATCGATGTCTTTCTCCACTGTGAAGAAGAAGTAACTCTGAGTCAGTGAGCTCCCCAACAATGAATAACAAATTATATTTTTACATTAAGTACTAAGAAATAAATGCATATTTAGCATATTAATAGATTTCAATAAAAAAAGGAACAAAAACTTCAGACACTACTACAATGGATAATAGGCAATCATTTAACTGAGGCATTTTAGATGTCTTGACAAAATCTGTTACCGTTTTTCAGTAGTTATTTCTGAGGTTCTATGCTTTTACTCATGCAATGGTGTCATGAACAGCAGTTTCACAATAACAAAAGATTATTACCTGTGTCTTTTGCATGATCTAAGTTTTCAGAAATTGTGTCAACTTCTCCTTTTTCTTCACGCAACTTTTCTTCTTTTACTTGCACTTTCTCCAAGGTTTCTGAGACATCTGCTTTGTCTTTTGCTTGCAGATCCCGAGCATCCTTTGCTCTGTCTTTCTCTGTTTTTACCTTAGTTGGACCTTTTCGTTTATCCAAGTTGCATTTTTCATCTTCGCTCTTTGCTATTAATGAATTAAATTATTTCAGTTATCCAGAGTATTTTTTGTACTACTAACAAGTAACATTTGAATGTATGTTAACTTACCTCTCAAATCATTTGCACACCATTAGTGAAATTCAGAAAGAGAATTAGGTATCCAATGGTAACACCATAGGTTAAACAGTGAACTACTGAATACATATATACACCCCCCCAAATTTAAGATGTTATTTTTTGGTTTTGATTCTCTACATAATTTTTATCTACCTTTAATTTAAATAAGGATATACAAAGATGCACAAGTATTACACACAACATAATTGAAACAATTTAACATAGCTAAAAAACATCTGTGGCAACTGAACAGGTTACACTGACAAAGATGAGCAGATACCCACAAAGGCTTTGCTGGAACATTATTCCTAAAGTCTCCATAAGAAATATCACACACAAATTAACTGCAATTAAAAAAATGTAAGCAATGCAGACACTTACTTGATAGCAATTTTCTGTAATTTGCATTAGTATTTCCTGGCAGTTTGGGCATAAACCTGTGGACATGGGTTTTACTAATCCAGCTCCAGCCACCATATCCTGTTACTCGATATTCCTCTCCTTTTTGCTTCCAAACCTGTAAATATTTTTAAAATAGTAGTATTAATGAGGCTATTTGCTGCATTATAAAGGTTCACATTTAAAAACCAAAAGATGATTTTAAAAAACTCCAAATTTTTACACACTTTTCCAAGCAAGTTGAAGTATATTTGTGAAATAATGTACTAAAATTGAAGATATATTTGCTGATAATTAAATTGATCTATCATAGTAACATCTACTATCATAGTAACATCCAAAAGCCTTATTTATTTAATGTAATAGTGAGAATCTATTTACCTAAAAGCTGAAAGACTACAGGAGTTTTTGAATCAACCTGTATGCTTGTTACAGCAAGTGTAGAGCAAAGAACTACTCCAACAAAAGCAGTTAATACCTACCGTAGGACAATATAAAGAGGTTTCTATAGTAGTTTCCATCGTATTAGACAACTTCCAGAAGGTAGCTAGGCTGGATTTTTTGGGGAGAGGGAGTGGGTATGGGACAGACATACAGACAAGATTCCAATAACCACCAAAACCTTCCATTAGGAAAGGCTGCATTTGCAGACCAGTATCTGGCACTCAGGTAGTGCCAATAAGAGCATGACACAGATCACGTTCAGTTCAGACCCAGAATATGTGCTTGAATACATGGCCATGGTTCCTGCTCCCATAGCAGGGAGTAACAAAAGGAAATGAACATTGTAAGCTTAAATGAAAACAGAAAAAGAGTCAGAAATCAACAGTTTCTGTATTTTCTTTGTTCTTCCCACAAAAGAAACCCTCACCTGGTGTTTTACAGGAAATGTGTATTTCACCCATGTAGCTTGCTGCATCGTTTCTTCTTCTTCTTGTTTTCTCTCTTTTTTTTTCACTTTCTCCTTTTCTTCTCTTTCTAGTGCTGTCATTCTGCGTAATCTATTCCGTACAGATTTAAGTGCATTTAAGTATTGAATCTTGCAAGCAAATATAAGAAGTCAACAGCACATAATACCCCTTTGAATAAGTTTAAATATCTGAAGTTAAGAGGAATGCCCACTATCAGGTTTTAGGTATTACTTGTAACAGGAACATCACTTTTTTTTGCTATTTCAGTGAGGCAAACACAGCTGGATGCAACTGTGTCTAACGCCAGACACATCTATTTTCTGCTCCTATGACAAAATGAAAGACAAAACCCAGACTCCACTGAACTGAGAGTGTTGAAATTTGCTCTTCTATTCTCCCAGAGTTTTAGCACTTTTGACACTGTGGCTCAGATAAATGCAGAAGCAATGACACTATAAAAATATTGTCATGGTTTTTCAGTGTTTCTGGTTGAGAAAAAACACTTCAAGTGCTGAATGACTGTCTCAATTTAAACATAATTCTTACAGGCTTAGAGGAACTAGCAATTGCAAACCAAAGTAAAATTCTCATATTCAAAAATATTTTAATATTTATTAATTTTACCTCGTGTGCCCCAAGGATTCCCGCCAGATGGGCAGCATGACAACTGGTTTGATTGCACACTCCAATATAGCCAGTGCTAGTGCAAATTCTCTGGGTTTGCTGCACATCTGAACAGCCTTAATCCAGTTAGACCTAAATTGGAAAAAAAGAGAAAGATCTGAAATATATACATGCACTAATACAGCTTGCCATTTTAAGAAGATTTAATGGTAGGATAAAAACTCCTGTATTAATACTTTACGCAGATGTACAACCCTTTTAGCCTCCATCAGAAACACAGAGCAGATTTTTATCATACTGAAGCACGGCGCTTGGAAATCACAGATTTGAAAAAACAAAGACCATTGCTCATTAACATTGCTAGCAAAACCACAAGTAAAACACGAGAATATGTATTTCCATTTATTAATTTACCTGTGGGAAGCCCAATTAGGGTGAAGGAAGGATGCTGGGATATTGTTTTCTAGCTGAATAATGGTCAGCCTCAGGGTGGATATGGTCAGAACTTTGGAGCCATGCACAGACCCATTCCACTTGAACTCTCCAGCTGGAGTCAGGCAGAATTTGTGCGAGAGGTGTCGCCTCTTGTCGTGGTCCTCCCTGTGCTGGTGCTTGTTCAAAGCAAAGGAATTGGTGGCATATTGATTGTGATAAACACGGTACTTCCCTTCCTGCCCCAGTTTGAAATAATTGTTGATATTTCCTTTAATCACAACATCCTTCTTGGTGTTCACTCGGGAGACTTCGCCTTGGGAGTTGACCACCAGAACCTTATGAAAGAAATATTGGAAACTTAAATGAATCTTTAAAATCATTCCTTCTATTTACTTATGACTTAGGCTTCAAATGTCTATCCATAAAAGAATAAAAATACCCTGCATCAGTTTGCAGAAGCAAATAACTGTTTGTCTAATATAGCAATATATGTACTTCATCACTGGCTGTCTATAGAGTTAGGATATTCCCAGGATCAACTTTAACATTAAAAAATCACCATCCAGGCTCCTCAGACCAAACAGGAACCTGTTTTGCTGCTCTGATTATGCCTATGGAGGAAGAGAGCCTTGGGAAAACAGCTTCACTAAACTCGGGTAAGCTCTCTGAACCCCCTCGTTGGTACATCACAGAATTCAGACATGTAGCTTAGCAAACAAGCATCCTGGACTTTGAAAACGTGGCATGGATAACATCACTGGACTAATTTGTTTGTCAATAAATGCACTAAATGTTAACTTACAAGGAAAATCAGTTAATAAAAATAAAATTAATATACCAAACAATATGCAGACAATTAACTGCAAAAAAGTCCGAACAGTCAAACACTTCCTTCCTGGATGAACTGGGCAACTTAAAAAAACCAGAACCAAAACAACAACCAACTCAGTTATATAAAACAACTACACCAGTGCATTGGGTCAGTGTCATATCACTGTAGAGAGCACTCAAGACAGCAAGAGCAAAGGAGAAGGGGGAAAAAAGCTTCCTGTGATATTACAATTTCACTATTTGCTAATTTATTATTACTGATTTTTTTTTTTTAAAGTACCTCCATTGCCTGCCAATATCACTTTTTTAAACTTTTAAATAAAACCTAGTATCGTTTAAAGGAATTATCATTTCTCCAGAACATTTTTTGTAGTTGAGTTTTCCAAGATGTGCACAAACCTCTCTGGTTTCTTTATATAACTTATTTGCTTCATTTGCTGCAGCAGCGACCTGCTGGCTTTTCATCTGGCTCAGTTTGCTATCTGGATTTCTCAACCTGGTGAGCATCCGCGTTGAGCCTGGCGTGCCCTTCCCTGCACCTGGAGAATCACTTCTGTCACCGTTGGATTTCTCTCCTGCCCAGGGAAAAAAAGGCTTTTAAAACAAACTTAAGAATTGGAAGTTTTCTATTGATGTATGGAAGTTACAAAAAGAACAGAAAGTTTAGTGAAAAGATGCATAAAATGAAAGTTGGAGACATTATTATCCTTATCATTATTAATTATCATCATCATTATTATTATTACCTATGTCCTCTGAAGCTTGGGATCCCCTCTCTGCGTTTTCAGCATCATCAAAAGCCTTAATGGAGTCGTTCTGCCCAGAGCCCAGCTCGCTGCCACTGCTGTTCTCAACATCTGGCTGTGGAGGTGCAGCAAACCCACTGCTGGGGATCATCTGACCAGTTTCTTCTACGAAAGAACAACTTCAGTTTTAGTTTTTTGTTTTGAATTGGATCAATGCAACTTTTTAAAGTTTTCATCAAAAAAAGGCAGATGAACACGTTTTGCTGGACTGAAGGGAAACATATAATTCCCTTCAGAGCACTGTATCCACGAAAGTATTTTTTGTTTTATTTCAAGCAGTTTCAACTTCTACATCTCTGAAGAACTGAAATTCATATCTGTATTTAAAATATATTTGTATTTCCTCCAAGACAATTTTTTCTACAGACACAGACACAGAGAACCCTCTACTGAGACTGTTTTGCATTTAAAATTCACAAAATTTGGTCTTCCTGCAGCTTCTGATTTTCTCTCTTTTAACTTTCTTGTGCTTTAGCTGTTCCTCAAAGCACACACCTTTCAGTTCCCCTCATTTTCCATTGAGTCTTTGATTGTCTCTTCTTCAGCACCTTAATTCTGAGGAATCCCACAGATTTCTGTTCCATTGGCACCACTGTAAATATCAGCCCACTTAAAATATCAGCCCCTTCCTGATCTGATGGGTCTTGATGTGGCTTCAGATGGGTTCCTGGCCCTCAGCTGTCCTTGTTACTGTGTCTTGACAGCTCTGGACTTTGTTGTCACCTCACCTGTTGTGCTGCCCCAGTAGGAATTTTTGACTAAATACCAGTGAATTGCAGCTACCTCAAAATAAATCCCTCCAGCTTCCCAGTAGGAACAAGGCCCCATCCCTCAAAACAGCAAACCCAGCAATGTCTTCTGGAGTTTGTGCCAAAGAAAGACAGTTCAGCTGTTTAAAAACGACAAGATCTGCCCAAACAATCCAAAACATCACAGATTCTGATATTGTTAAGAAAAGTGACAGAACAAAATCTGGTTTTTGTGAAATATTCACTCCTAGCAGAAGGATGGATCAGGTAAATATTCTGGAATTCTTAGAGGATCCCCAGTCTGAATGCTTCTTGATTCCTGACTTTGCCAAATGGGTGACCACCACTGTTTGATCCATTTCTCTCTTTGCTATAAGGAAAAATGGACCTGGACCTGTTTCCTTGGCTGCTGATTGGAGGAGAGTGGAAGCACCCAAACCAGACTCTTAATAAAGATTAATATCCAAATTGCATTTAACAAGGATGGTGACAGACATTCTCATCTACCTCTGCATTTTACTCGTATTTTCCCCCTTTTGGCAGTAACTGCCTCACCGATCCTGGTTCAGTATCTCTCCCTCTCTCTGAAAGGAGAGTCTCAAACTGAAATTTCATAGTAAGAACACAAACCTCACTCTGAATATAGTTAATCAGACATAAGGAAAAACCCTCTCCACACACACTTGCCTACAAAAAAAAGCCCACTAATTTACAACTCATGTAGAAGCTTTGGAAGGAGAAAAGTACTTGTGAAAGTATAATAAATAATGATAAATACATAAGTGAATCTTTAAAATACAAACCCCTAAAGGTGTCTGAAACAAAATTATAGGACATATATCTTTTCCATTAAACCTCTACACAGTTATTTTAACTTTAAAAGGGAATAAAAATAGGAGAACTGGCAAAAATTATTTGGTCATGTATCTAAAATATATGGGTTTTGTCTCGTACATGAGGACATTCTCTGTACTTAAAAAGTGTATTATGAGGCTTGCAGATTACAGATTAATTTTAGCTTTCATTTTGTCCTCCTGTTAAGAAAGTTTATTACAAGGTTTGGATGCATTGACTTTCATAAGTTGAAAAGCTGCAGACTGTGACTGCATGGAGAACTATTTCTGTAGGAGAGAAAACATCTACTACCCCTTTTTAAAACATAACACACTGAGTATGTTCACATCACACATCAGAGTATGTTTAGATTTTTAAGAACTGAGAATAAAATCCTGATCATTTTAACGGTGATCAGCTGTTTAGAACAACATTTGGTTATGTAGTAAATCTTGTAACAGAATATAATTCTAAATGTAATATAAAGTAATTCTAAAATAGTACACTCATAGTTTATGTTACACCTAATCAACTCCCACTTATTCCTAAAGCAAAAGTAAGTTTGTCTGGTTTTAAATAGTGTGTATTATTACCTCTGAGTCACTGACATGGCAGAACAAAACATGTTAAAATACAGTAACGCTTGTGATTATAATTCTGAAATCTGTTTAAAATTTCCAGCATGACAAGTTTCAATCTTGACATTTCAGTGCAATGGTTTATACACATGAATGAAAATGCTTTGTTTGTTAGTAATTTACACAGTGAATGAGAGGTTAAAATAATAAACAAGCCAGCAGAAAATTAGAATTTGAAAAAAACTTTGAAAGGATGCTAACAATCATTATGGATACTATGGAAAAATAAAATATACAGAAAATAGAAAATAAAAAGCTTAGCCATATTTGTCTTTGGAAGGCATGGAAACAAATGCTAATGTCATGGTGGACCACAAATTTCAAGCACTAGCTGCAAGAAAATTAACTTTGAAATGTTAATAATGACAACGTAGCAGTAAAGGATGGCACTGCAAGCAAACAGCATGAGTGATATACGCTGGGAATGGTTTTAGTGGACAAATCAGAGAGAAAAACAGATTCCCCAAATTACAGAGGCATTGGTAACAGTGCCTTCTGTACCTGAGAGTTCCAGAGGGAGCTCTGATGCCACCTTCTTCTCTGCCACGTTGTTGCTATCAAGGGTTTCTGACTGACACCCCACTGCGTCCTTCCCTTCAGAGCAACTATTCTCTCCTGCAGAAGGATTTGTGGTGTTGTCATCAGTGCTTGAGGTCACAGAGTTACTTTTATCCCCAACGACTGTTGCCTCTACAGTAAAACGCACAACAAAACTTTAGGGATGTTCTTTATTATGCCTTAGGATGTCATTTGGTATCATCCATAGAAACAACTTCAGCAGCTTTGTTTGTTTGATAATGCTGAAAAACAGCGAGCTTTTTCCTTTCCTTTTTTTTTGCTATGAGATAGTATTGTCTCAGAATCAAAGAACAAACCAACTGTGATGAGGAAAAAGTTAAAAATGATGTAATATGGCTTACTACAAACATGTTGATCACAACCTGTAAGTGCCACCTGTACCTCAAGGCAGGGTGTCTAGGAGCCAGCTGTATAGAAGTAGGAAAATTGGTGAAATTACTTAACAAGAACAACTCCAACATACAAGCGCAAAGGAACTGACAAATACCACCTATTACAAAAATATCTTGGATAATCATACAAAGAAAGTATCACATTAACACTTATAGAAATGTGGGGTTCACTTCACTTAAATGGAGCTGTTAAAGCACAGTCAGTTTCTTTACCTTCTGTTTTCTCTTTTTCCACATCTTGCTCATTGTGTGTTTCCTCAGTTTTATCCTGGTCTCCAGATTCTTCCTTGTCTCTCTCAGCATCTGTCTGGTCATTATCAACATCACTTTTGGCCTTTTCTGCTTCCTCATCTCCTGTGTTTTTATCTTCCGCTATTTCTCCTTTTCTTGCTCTGATAATGTCCAAAATTTCATCTACAATATAAAGCATGCTGTCAGCACGAAACAACAAACCACCTACAGAGCCAGGGAGCACAAATAACATGACATAAATCCTGCTTCTGATGTAATATAAACTAGATTTGATTCAAAGTGCAGCATCTATTCCCATTACACAAAATATTCCTACCATTTGCTGCAGAAAGGAAAGACTTGTTGTTGCCTCTTGCTTTGTTTGTAAGGTCTTCTGTCACATCCATGTGCCGATGAACTTCTTCACGCATCTCGTCCAGGGTTTTGCATAGGTCAGCTTCCCAGTAATCCTTATCCAAGCATTCAATTAACTCTGCCAGCTGGATCTTTGTGCTGTAGTACCAGATTTTCTTATCCTTCTCACTTTCTGAATCTTCCTCTCTGTAAGAGTATTTTAAAAATATTGATTTTAAAATATCTGGATAAATGACAAAAATTACTGTCAGTCTGCTTTCTGGAGAGCACGATTAAATGTCAATACCTGAGTGTGAATAAACAAATCACATCGTTCACATGCACCCAGTTTAATATCAATATTCATTTCTTGTTTCCTTCCCTTTCTTCATCCCCTCAGTTCTCATGACAACTTCCTCAGGAAAGCTTTGAAGCCTCCTTAAAACTGGTTTGTCCAATCTGACAACAAGGATTATTCTCATTATATTTACTATTACTGTAACCAGTAATTTACTACTAAGTCTGAAATAATTTCAAAGTCCAGAACCCATAATGGTAGTTTCTGACAGCATATTCAGGAAGGAGCACAGTTAGGAAATTCAAAGTATAAACCATCACATTCATAAAATAGTTTATATTGGCTTCCTACAGTATCCACCTGTGAGAGCACCAGTAAGGGCTGAGTCATAACACAACCCCTTTGAAAAGATCAAGGCATTTCCACATTTTTTTCCACAGTACTCCACGACCCCATGAGCCCAGAATTACTGCTGCCGACAGCACCTCAGGAGGGCCACGGACCCGAGGGAGCTCCATAAACACCTCAGATAACAGGCTCTCCTGGAGGCTGCAGAGCACAGGGAGGATGCTCCAAGTGGTTCTGCAGCTGCTGGATTTCAGCTTGGCTTGTTCCGTCCTGTTGAGCAGCAGCAGCCGGATCCAGGCTGGCACGAGCCCGAGCACTCTTTGCACAGCACTCCCAGTGCTCCCCACACCTTGGGGGTGACACTGATTGACCAGCCTGGCCTTCACCTGGGCAAAGGAACTAAACCACTGCTGCCCTTGCACCCCCTGTCACAGCACTGCAGGCCTGTGGCTACCGAGGATCCTAACCCAGAGTGCTGACAGCAATGGGAAGCTGACTCTAAGTCTCAAAGATCTGCCCTTGTGGGGTTTGTTGCAGGTTCCTCTCTACTGGTTGCCTTCCTGTGGCTTATAGGTTAAAAACGGCACAAATTGGCCTCAGGGATTCAAAAAGACAAACAACCTTAAGGCAACTTGGTAGTTGTTGGATCTACTGCCTCCCACACCGTGTTTGCAAAACAATTAATATTTGCAACTCAAACAGAACACTACTGAAATAAGGTGGCTGTGAAGTTAATAATGGCAATATTAGTCAATATTCAACTACTAACTTGTCACAACCATTATTACAAAACAGGCTTTTAGTTTTGATGATAAAACCTGGTGTATTGCAAAGAAACTTGCATCTCTCATAAAGGCCTTTGCTCATGAAAAGCAACTAATGTTGCTTTACCCATTTATTCTTCTAAACTGCCAACATTCCATTAGTTTTAACCACACCAACCTGTTGACAAGTTTTCTCAGAAAACAGCTCATTTCAGCAAGACTGTCACATACAACTTACCAAAATATAACAGCTGAACACTGACAATCATTTGACTCTATGGAATATTCTAGGCCTGTAAACTCCCATGTTAAAGAAAAATTACTGTTTAAACCATGTTTCCTCTAAACCAAGAGTTATTTACTAACAACAATAGGAATGACAGCACTTTCATTACCGGTGGTGAACAAAAGCCACAGAAGAGGAAGATAAAGGCAAACACCCAAAAACCAAAATGGAAAGGGAGATGAGAATTCAAGAATAGGGCTTTACACAGCGAGAGGAAATAAAAGGATGAAACAAAATGCTTAACTAAAAAGGACAGGGAATGGGTGCCTTCTGAGCTTTCCCTGGCAAGTTTCCAAGGGAAGTGGCAAGCGCAAGACCCAGGCAGAGCAGCAGTTGTAAGGCTGCTCTGCTCCTGACAAACGTAACTGCAGAATATGATGCTGTTTTTACTTTATTTCTTAACTGACCAAAAAGAGAACTTGAACCTTTCATTTTGAACCCCTCTGTTGTAGCTGTTACAGGATTATTTGCTAGAGAGATAATGCCATTTATACATCCTCTTATATGACCTAGATATGCAACAATATGAACGCTTTATATAGAATCAGAGAGTCACTTCGGCTGGAAGAGACCTTTGAGATCAAGTCTGACAATATATTCTCATCTCTCCATGAGGGAAGGCCATGCCTGCATCCATCTGCCAGACAAGCAGCCTGTACACGTTGCTTCAACTTTGCTGGTGATCATCCAAGTGTTTTCTTACTTTCATGTTTCTCCCCCCATTCAGCAAATCTGAGACTGCTCCAGCTGCACTAATGCAGCCAGAGTATGTGTGTCACCTGAACATCCCAAGCAGCATCTGGCTTTTCCCTTCCCATCAGCCCTTTCTATTCTAGGTTTGCAAGGTTTCATTGGACTGAAAAGCAATTAACTGCCGTTTTCAATTTCCGTGGATAACTCAAGAAAAAGCCTTCAGCACCAGCAAAGGTTTGCTGTATTGCAGGCCAGTAAACCCCGAGGCTCAGTGTGCAGAGCTGAGACATCAGACTACTGAGAGTATTCTGCAGAAAGCACCTGGAGCTAATCCTTCCATGTGTGATTTGAGTCCTGCCCATTAAAGAACTGCTCAGATAATATTCTAGAAACAGACAATGAGGTTATCCAAGAGTATTTTAATACCCTTCTACTTCATTTATACCAGGGTTTGAGCATAGAGTTTGTTTTGAACTGAAGGCTATCACAACGTCTGCAAGAGAATTTCAGGAATTAAGAGTTTTCCATCGAAAAAGCAGACAGAAAGTGAAATGGCACACACCAGTTGGTCTGTGTGCTTACACCAAACTCATCTCTGCCCAGACTTCTTTCCAAGATTCAGATTGTGCCAGGGGAAGACTTGGAGCGCACAGCAGAAATCATTCCATGCACTCTATTTTGGCCAACTTAGATAAGACCTAAATTAACAATTATATGATGCCAGCTAACTTTCCCTTAACATCTTCTTGTGTTTACTAAAGGGACACAACTTATACCCTCTGAAGAAATCAGAGGGGCTGTCATAAAAAGATGGAAAGATGCAAAGCTGCACAAGCACCAGTTCCCAACATTTTTCTCAGACAAGCCAAACAGATTTGCCAGCTTGGTGCTGGACAGGTCTGCTGAGCCTCCAGGGGACTCAGCTGAGTCACATACAATGAGTGAGGCCAAGGAGGGAGAAAAGAATCACATGACTATTTCCTACCTCTTTCAGCCTCCTTGGCTGCCAGAAACTATTCACTGGCAGGCTGCAGAGTCAAGTTCAAAGACTGATAAAAGCAACATAGAAGATGCTCGAAACTTTCAAGAAAGGTGATAACAAAATATTTAGTACTAGTAGTAGCAGATATTTTCTGCATTCCATGATGATACAACTGGAAACTGAAGAATTCAGGAAACTGTTTAAAGCAATCTATTCAAATGAAGACCCAAACCCTTGCTAATTAATTGTAGAAAACAGAGGAGGACCCCCTAAGAACATAAACAGCATGACAAATCTTGCAAAAGAAAAGCTGAAACTGCTTTTGACTGTCGAGGAAGATCCATACAACTCAGGAATAACAATGTGTGTCCTATTTCTGCTATCAAAATGAAAGCCAAACAGTGTTTCATTATCTTCTTTCACAGATAATTGATAAATCCAAAGTATCTCAGCATTTCTATAAAGATAAACTTGTTAAAACACTGCAGCAGTTTACTAGGACAATGCAAGTCAAAGTCCCAAATTTCCCGAGTTATTAACTTGCAGAAATAATCTTCACAAGTAAAACAAATGCAATTGACCCAGAGGCATCATCCTTAATTTGTAAACAGCTTGAAACAAAAACCTCAGGAATTCATTTGCTCTTGGCCTGTTTTTTGTTTTAATCTTTTTGATATTTGTTTATAAGGAGACCCCTTCAGTGTCCACTTTTCCATCTTTGTTAAACAGAAGAGGTGGATGTTTAAACCCCACAATGATGGGCTTAAACAAGGCAAGTGATGGAAATAAAAGTATCCGGGAACAAGTCTACAAAACCCTTTAAAAGGTAGGAAAACCAGCAGTAGGTTGGATTTATGACATTTAAAGGGGAAGAGGCGAGAAGAAGTAAAAAGCCCTAAAAACCCTTTTGAGAAACAAAACCACCAAGAATTTAGGATTTCAGTTCTCTAATCCTCCTGGGCAGGATTTCAAATCGGTATTTGTGCAGATTATTTTTAGATCTATCAGTTTCCTCTGATACATTTGATCACATGGCATTGGGGAATACACTCTTATTCATTTTAATAAAGTTGATATGATAATATAATTTCATGAATCTCAGGTTTTAGCATTTGGCAGTTATCTTTTAAGTTATCCTTCAGTTATCCAAGATACCAGGTGTGGTTTGATCCTGTTCAGTGTGTAGATATACAGATGCAAAGCAGTTGGGTTTGCAATACAGCATGCTTACTGAATTTAAAAACTGGAAGTACAGAGTTTAATGTCTATGTGAGTTATTAAAGTTGCATTTCCCTGGAATTAAGTTGTGCAGTACTTTTGCCCCCTTATGAAATAATTTGCCCACAGAACACTTCAAAGGAATGCAAAATATTGGGTTTTTAAAAACTCAATACATTTAACTTTTGAAGATGTCTCTTCTAGTGTAGTTAAAATTACTACCAACGTGCTAGAAAGAAACAACTTTCACATGTGCAGATTTCAAAGGATCACGAAGCACCTGCATGATTCATTTTAGTTTGAAATATGTTGAAGTATTGCCTGTATCAAAACCTTCTGAACATCAAATACTCCACTTCACTGGGAAAAAGCATTGTTTCACAGATCAAGTTTGGTTAAAAATAATTACCTATCTGCCCACATACAAGGAGGAAACAAAGTCTGCCTATTTATCTCAAAATCAACTCCTGAGTGATCTGGATTTTTTTATGTTAATTCCCAGATCTCTGCCAGTACAGGAGAGCAGTGAAGTCAAACCCATCTTTAGACCAGCATTTTCCTCAAGAGTTTGAGGGGAAAGATACAAAAACCACGCAGAGGAAACCATAAGTTATTAAAGCACAAGTAAATAGAGCAAAAATAATCCCAGTTACATGTCCTTCACAACCAGGCTTTTTGTGAAAAATCACAATTTCAACACATTTTCTGAAAACAAAAGGTAGGAAATTCTGCATGAGGCAATGGAAGAACTGGAATATCAACAGCTTCAGGTGCCCATCACATCCTGGTGAACGACCTGAATGATCCACCCTTTAGTGTGGAGCATGTGGCTGAGTACAAACATGGAGCGTAAATATAGCAAAAAAAGGAGAAGAGTATAAAAGATTCCCTGCATCCTTTGAAAGGTTACTTGGCACTACTGTGACATTTATAACCCAGAGAAACTAAAAAAGATCAAACATGGACTCTTTTTTTACAAATATGAAAGAAGAACACAGGAAACAGAGCAGAGATAATTAATACTTAAAGCATCAGCTGACAATACCCCAGAGAAACAGCCCCACATTTTAAAGGAATACCATGACTCCTTAGAATTGTCTTCTTTGCAAGATGTAACACCACCAGCAGACCTCATAGTCCCTTTTAAACACACTGGCTACTATCTTAATGTTCACTGTAACCTGCTTTGTATGAAATTCTGTAAGGTACACCCAGCTGTGGTTTATTTTCTCTGCACTGAACGGAAAACTGTGTTTTCAGAGGTCCGGTAAAATCTCTATTTCTCCTAATTTAACAATAGCACTGATTTCACTTAAATATTATTTCTCCTCCATTATGAGAACAATTAGATAAGAACAGTCTTTTATGAGAAAACCAATCTTCAGCTATTTTCCTGTGAAAAATGTAGGAAGTGTTTTTATAATTTCAGATTCAACTTTTCAGGTAAAATCCAGGGCACAATGCCCTCTCTAGCAAGGGTTTGATTACTATTAATATTTTGAGGTACATTTGTATCTCGAGACTAAGCAGTAACAGGAAATTGTGTGAAGCACACGCAGTACCTCCCTCGAAGACAGGCACATCTTGCTATGTTGACTTTCTTTGCACTACAGAAATGTTCAATGCAACATTTTCTGCATTTCTAGTAACAGTGAATCCATTTGAGCATCTCTGAAAGTTTCACCTTCAAAGGCAGAGCATCAAACTAGTACCAAAACCTGGCAGCCAAACACTGCTTAAGCAGGTGACAGACCACAAGTAGTGTCCTACACATCATGTGATCATAAAAAGAATCAAACTTCTCTTCAGTAACTTCTACAAGAAACTGGGGAGTTTCTTTCCTTTTCTTTCCCTCACATTCATGTGTTTTAGGCACATTAATATTAAGCCTGAGGCCCTGTTTTTATTTCATGTATAGATTATGAGAATATTAATTTTGGATAAATATGGATTATTTACATGGTCTTTAGTAATCTCCTTACAAAACAGCAAGCAACGGCCTTATCTAAAGAAAGAACAATTTTAAGATGGCAACAGCAATTTACATGATGTATTAAAACCACAATAATATTGTTCAGAAATTATGCAATGATTAGTTGACTTACATGATGATTCTCCTGTTCAGGAACCAGTATTTCCGCCTATGCCTGTCATATCCAATAGGTTCGTGTCGGATGTATGGTTTGTTTTTTTGGATTTCAGCCACACAGTCAGTCACTCCAGGCACCTTATGTGCCACGCAGACCTCGCACTGCCACTCGTCTTCTGGCACCTCCTCCAGAGGGGGTTTCACGCACTCCAAGTGGTACACGGCCGAGCAAGTCTCACAGCAAAGCAAATCCCCAAGTTTGTGACAAACCCTACAATGATCATCATACTGAATAACACCTTCTGACATTAACTCCTCACGTGCAATGTTTGTGGTAAGAAACTGATCCACTAAGAACTGCAGAACTTTGATTTTATTCTCTACTGGTCCATAAGGATAGTCCTCTGTCTCTTGGTAAGGAAGAACATGATGGTATTCCTTGTCACTCTCACAATATACCCGCAGAACCTCTGGCCACGTCATTCCATCTATGAAATACAAAGTGGAATTAACGCTATCTTTGAGGTCAGCAGGTCCAAAGGTAGTATTTGAAGTGTCTTCTTCACGTAAAACTGCTTTTAACAGCACTATATGCATCTCTGCCATTAGTGTGCACTGCTCTTGACTTACCAGAGCAGCACAGAAGTCCTCAAAACGAAAAGGAGAGAGGCGCAAAACAGTGCCAAAGTTCCTTAGTACCTCATAGATGGCAATAACATTCATTATATGCTCACTAGGCACCATTAAGTCCTCTGAGGATTTAGGAAACTCCAAGGGTGGGATATCTTTTTCTTCCAATATTGGAGAACGAGGACGATGTGCTCTTTGTCTTCTCCTACCTGGAATAAAAAACAACAGTAAGAATTTTGCTGTTCACAGGTCAACGTGTTTAAACATCTATCATCAATCACTGTGTTAACATTCTGAACTAATGCAAATTAAGGCTTCACAAGCTTCACAGTTATGTAAATGTGCTAACTCAGCTAATCATCTTGTACTTTAACTAACAGTATGAAAACAAAACACAAGATATCTGAAGTTTTGCTTTAAACACATACAGGAATTGCATTTCCCATACAATATACATCTACCGAATCTTTAGTATGAAATCTGGAAATGTAATTGTTTAAACTAGTTAAAAAGAAAGACTTTTCCTGCAGCCAAAATATTATTTTTTTCTAATTTTTATTCAGCATGACTAGTTTAAACTTGAAACATCAAGCTCCAAACAGATATTTTGTATTAAATTATTTCAAGTTATTCTCCTATCCAGCAATAGCATCCAGGAAAGCTCATTTCAAGCAGATGTCTTAGAACATCAATTTCATCTAAATTAAAATACAAAAGAGAACCTAAAGTGCGTTGCCCACTGCTTTCTAACTAGAGCATTTCTCCTGCCTACCTACAAACCAAAACCAGAAGGTAAGTGTGATGTTTTATGAAAATATTTCAAAAATTCTCAATTTTTCAAAACAAACAAACAAAAAACGACCCCAACCCACCCTCATGCTTCAATAAAACAGGAACCATACCCACAGAATGAGGAGGCAAAATTACGGAAGGACAAAGCTTACAAAAAAAAGCTAATCTAAAGAGCTGCTTTACTACCTAAAAGAAAAGACACTGGGCATAATTAATTCAGTCTCAGATGCTAGTTCAGATAAGATGCTGCACTTCCTTCACTTTAATTCCACTATCCTTGATGCCAAGCAGAAGGAAAAACAAAAGAGGAAAGTTTTTGTAAATGACATTACTTGACAGATGAAATATTTTAATCTTCTGTCAAAATAACCAGCTACATGCAACTATTTCTCAGCTATCACTTCAAAGTTTTAGATGCACTCATTAAACATATTTCCCTTTATAGAAAAAAACAAGTTGAGAAAATCTCATAAACCGTCATCTAGGTTTAATCCAAGAACTGAGATGAAAACTGGTTTTAGGTCCTCTTACCCAGCATACTAAGATTCTGGTCAACAACTGAATTTCGAAATTATCCATTCTCTATAGAGAAGTGTCAGCAGGATGCATTTCACTCACAGAGAAAATCCAAAGGAAAACTGCAGCTGTCCATGGCAGCCATGTCCCACACACACTCCATTAAAATGGGACATGTATTAAACTTTGTGTGCTCTGAGACTGAAGAGTGACACAACCAGTAGCCCAGAATTTTAAGATTCACAATCATAACTTCTTGACCAACTTCTGCAAATAACAGACCTCCCCAAAAACTGATGATCAAGTGAACTTTATCTCAGCTTGGATGTTACCGTTAAGAGGAAATGGTTCTCTGTGCCATTTTTCAACCCACCCTACTCCCTTCAATACTCCCAGCAATACAGAAAATAAATCTAATATGGGAGAAGACCTGCTGAGGCAGATCCTGCTGAACCTGAAACACCATCATTAAAACTTTAATGCACTGAAAAGGGAAAAAAAAAGTTACCAGAAGGAAAAGCTACTTCAAGAAACACCCTGACGCACAACAAATGATTCTAGAGAAATAAATCAACCCTTAGGCTGGTATGGCAAGAGGGCACCCTTTCCAACAGCTCTCCCTTTCCAATGTTAAAGAATGAAATCTTATGCAACAAATTACACACCCAAACAATATAGAAGATGAACTGTAAGATGTTTCCATTACAGAAGTAATGGGTCAACATCATCTGTGGATAAAAATAACTTTCCAAGTTCAGTGAAGTTTGAGTTCTGACTGTGGAAAATGAAAGAATGCTTCTATGACTGTCTTCCAACATGCCTCTGCACAAATCAGTGGAAAATGTTTAATCATGGCAAACACACAAAGACAAAGGAGTTTCACAGCCAGGCACAAAGCAAGTGTTCTCTAGATTAAACTCAACTTTTCTATCACCATGATCCAAAATCATATATGCATAAGGCACAGCTGGTAAAGACCCCAAAGCAAAAAAAGACACATTCACACAATAAACTACTTCAGGGTCCTGAAGCTTCCTTCAACATTGCAGTCCTAGTTGGCCATGCAAGACAACACCACCACCACCGAACAGATATTCTGAAATCACTGATGGCCCTCACAGAGTCCAAGTATCACAAAAGCCAGCAGAGCTATCAGCCAGGATTCTTTCCAGTGTTTGCAACTGTAGCAGAAGAAATGTGTCTGTCATACAGTAAAGCCATAAAACAGCCCTTCAAGAAAGGGAGCAGCAAGGAAGTTAACACTGCTTTACCTGAATTAATGAGAAGCGACAAATCCCCCCAGTAATTTCAGACAAAGATAAACCAGAGTGAAGGAACACTGCTGAAAAAAAATGGGACTCCCAATATACCCATTTCGCTGATGTCTCTTTCACATGAGATAACCGTGGTACGGAATCACAGAATCATTAAGGTTGGGAAACACCTTCGAGGTCAAGCCCAACCATCAGCCCAGCCCCACCACCATGTCCTCAAGTGCCATATCCACACATTTCTGAACACTTCCAGGGGTGGTGACTTGCACCAGTTTCCTGAGCAGCCTGTTCCAGTGCTTCACAACCCTTACAGCGAAACAAAATTTCCTAATATATAATCCAAACCTCTCCTGGTGCAAGGAGGCCATTTGTATATTTGTCACATGAAATTAATAGCAGAATAAAAAAAAAGAACCTTAAAACAAGACATTCCTAATATGTTCTGAAAAAGTTAATCTCTAACACTTCCTCTTACAAAGGAAACACATTGGTACAATTAGAGATCTAGAAGAAATGTGTTATCGGGATACAAATATGTCATAATAGCATAATAAAGAATTGTACTTTGGTGCAAGCACAATGCAACCCTGTGCCTGCATTAGTCACACCATTCCATCTCCTACTTAAAGCAATTTATGTATTTTCATGTTTGCTCCGGTATAAAGAACACAAATTCCAAAAGCAATAGTAAAACAGACAATAGGAAAAGCACACTGCATTATAAAATGTGTGCTTCATTTGTGTTAGGCCTCACAGTTGCAGTACATTATGATATTGTGCACCTCAACACTCCCCATCCACACTGGAAACCACACACCACTCAATGAGCTCAAATCATTTCTCTTTTCGGACACTGAACTGCTCTGAACAATTCTAAACTAAATATAAACTGATTTCCAGAGCTAAAAAAGGCAAGTATTTAAAGATGCAGAATATTTTAGAAAGAATCTGTATTTTTCTTGAATGACTTGATGGCCCAGTATTTCAAATCTTTCTATGTTGGATTTTTTTCTTTCCAATTCCACTTTCAATTTGTTACTAATATTCTCTGTACTGGGGTTGAAGAGAATTTGAACTTGAGAAGAGAATCACAAAGTGTGATTTGGGAATTCAGAAATTCCAAGCAATTTGTGCTTAAATGTATTACTGACCAATACATCAACTGTGATCTCAAGAAATACCTTTTAAAAAAACCTCAAAAGCCCAGAGCAACAAACCCAAGCAGTCCAATAATCTGCAGTGAAAAGGCTGGACATTCTCTGCCAAGGTGCTCATAAATCTTGAAGCATTATAAGTGGCTGCTGAACTGAAATTAAAAGTGCAGGTCAGTGGAATACGATATAATGATGTCAAAGTGCTACACGTCTCTTTTTTGAGCTGAAATGTTGGTATTTTACTGGTTGGGTGGATAACCTTTCTTCACTGCTGATTTTTCAGTGTGCTGACAACCCACAGAGCTCACCCTGCTTCACAGCAGTTCCACCTCCTGTGTGAAGGTTTTTGAAGATCACAGTCCATGTTTACCCAACTGTGCCTCATAAACACAAAAAAAAAAATCCCTCAAACGTTGAAAAATGTCTTCTTACCATAAACAAAACCAATTTTTCAAGCTCTTCACTTTCAAGGACAATCTTCTTTTTCATGAGGCAAGCAGGCCAATATTTAAATTTGACATTCACTGGCAGACACAAAAACCCCACAGCCCAACAAAGAACTCTGGCCACTTCAAACACTTTATTTTAGTTTAAATTACTTTAGAGATACTAGGATTTGACAACCTTTTTTTAAAAAAAACTTGCTGTCATTTGTCAAGGATTTGGGCCCCCACAGAGAATTTCTGTTTCAAATAGAAATTGCAGTATGTACTATTTTGTTTAACCCCAAAACCATCAAGAGGATTGCAGAGCAGGTGCACTGGCAGCTTACTTCTCCTTTAAGCACCACCACCTGACTGACCAGACTTTAAACTGAATCTTCATGTAACTACTCTCAATTCAAGAAATCTACTCTCAATTTACCCACACTGAAGTTTCCCAAAACGTACTCAAGTTTTATTACATGCAAATGGGATAATTCTGAGATCGTTTCTGCATCTTAACTAAGTCTGAATCAAATTTCACCTCTAAGTTTGAGGCAGTACAAAGGCAGAAAATGTCCACTTCTACACCACTCAAATTCCATAGCTTTATTGGGAGGAAAAAAATTGATTTGCCAATAGGCTCCTGCTGCCACAGTTGGACTATTGACAGGATCCAGACCCCCTTGAGTGTCTCAGCACCACATTTCTATCTAGCACAAGCTTCTTTTAAATGGCAAGTCCTTCACTGGTTGTCTCCCCAAGTGCTGAAGCAGTCTGCAGTGGTTACCTGTCCCTATTTTGAATTCTCTAGTTGAAGAGCTGCCTGTAATTAAGATAAAAGGGTAAACAATTCTATTCCCATGGCACATTTAATTATAGATACTGATAATTATAGTCTACACTTAGGATAATCTACTAAAATAATTTATATTACAAATATTTAAGCAAACACACTAATGATATGTGAAATAAAACTAAGTTCCTCAAGTAACAGTCTGAACACCCAAAACCAGAATTTACTTAAAAAACCCAGACCATTGCTTTATTTTTTTTATTTCCATCTATTCAACCCACTCGGTTCAAATGCTGACCCTTTCAGAATTTATAAATGAAACAGAGTTTAAAAGGACCAAAACCCTTGTCTCCATTTTCACTCAAGACTGAAAGAAGAAAAGGGAAAGTCGTATCTACTCTTTACCTTAGGAGAATACAGAATTTAAAACTACTTTAACCATCTTTGACACATCTGCTGGTTTATGTAAACAGAGAATCTGAATTATCTATAGACATCAGTATCCAGAATACAGAAAGATTGTATCACAACTGAATATGACTTTCATGCTCTTCAGCTTTAGTTGTATTCAATCACCATACACGTGTAGGCTAACAAAAATCACCAAAATCCAGTTTTGCCTTGTCTCACTGATATTACACATCCCTCCCTTACAGCAAACACAGCCTTTCAGCCCAACATATTTCAAGCACTGGCCTGGTGGATGGAGGTCCTTCAGAACAAATATTCTGCCAGAACCACTGTCTCATTTAAACAGGGACAGAGCGGTGGCTGCATTGGTCTGACCTGAAAAACAAACACTGGTTCCAGACTCTCTTGATTTGAAAGTTCACAAGTGGTCTCATTTCACTTCTCTAAGAACTTTCCCTTCCTCATCATTTCTCAGCACTTGGGCTCTCCAGCTCAGAGCTCCTGCTCACAGTTGCCATGGAGAGGATAAACTTGGTAGGAGCATTGGGGAGAGAAAAGAGACCAAGGAGTTTCAGATACTTCAGCAACCTGTCCCAAGAGGGGGGAAAATACAGAACAAACCCCCACCCCTCCAGTCACACTCCACTAATTGACCCCAGAAAAGACTTTCAATTTCCCCCCAAAAAAGATTTAAATTTTGGCTTCAAGTTCCACAAGCCAAGTCAAACCACACTACCCTTACACAAAAGTCCATCTTTAGTAAAGTAGAACTGGGCTGGTTTTGTTTTCCAGATCGTGAGTCACTGCAAAAACTTCTCAACATAAAGACCAGCTGGCAGTTCTATACGATGTCCTGGAAGCACGAGCACTCCTTAGAGAAGACGCCCTCTCCGACACTTTCCTTCCTCCTGGAAACTGCGTTTTGACTGCCCTCAAACTCCCTGAGACCCTCCTATTTTGGTTTGGTTTTAATAAACACACACTTGCTGTCCCATATTACTGCTTTGCACCAGGAACATTTCAAATGGGACTGTACAGCAACACACAAGTTTTTGTTAGATATCACTGAGACAACTGGAAACAGTTGATGAAAATGTGTAAGAGAACCTTTTTCGTGTTTTTTCTTTCCTTTCACAGCAGAATGCAGAAACTGGATAGAGCTGCATGTTTGCCACAGCAATACCCAAACTGGTTCTTTAATTAAAAGTCAGCCTCTTGGGAGAACATTTGCTCAGCTTCCACCAAAGAAAAAAAAGCAGTAAAATGAATGAGTTTAACATAAAATAAGAATATATTATGAAAAGCAGTGCCAAAATAGAAAAATCTAAATCTTTTTCTTGGGATGGGCTGAAATTAAAGGCTTTAACTTCGACAAAACACTTTTTTCCCCTTTTAAAAATGCCAACATGATAATCATGTTTCTAATATTCAAAAGTCAAACAGTCTCTTCCGGAAAAACTTTCTGAAAGAATAAGATGCATTTGTAACTACTTGTAGGTGCAGCTCCAATTCGAATATTGCTCTACAGTAATCACACCTAACCCAAATTTATTTCTTTTGTCTGGAGAAAAGAAAAAATCAGCCATAAATAAGATTAAATTTAAAAACTAAGCCAACATTAAAAATGAGGCATTCCAAGCACCATAAAAGCTTTGGAAGTTGAAACACAAATGAAAAAATAACTGGTTATTAGACTAGATCCTGAGTGCACTCACATCACACAAATTCTCACACGTGTTCCTAAGTAAAGTTTGACTTCTGCCTTGCCTTGTACAAAAGCAAGTCTTTATGTTCTTTTAAAACTGTAAAACTTTTGGCTGCTTCTTTTTCCAGTTTGCACACCTGTCAGCAGTACACTTTTGAATCAAACTAGGGTTCTCAACTAATGTTACATTAAGAATTTAATTTCTCAATATTATGGCTATCAGCACTCCCTCAGGAGCCAGGAATACAAACCCTCCTATATTCTGTAGCATCATTTCAACATTTGGATAACAAATGCAAGACAAGCAGCAGATGAGATCACTCTGAGAAGGACTCAGCAGCACAGCCCTTTTGTGCCTAGAACCCAGGCAAAGAAAAAATCCAACCAAAACCACAGGTAGCACTAACAGAATGATTCTCAGGAAGAGTTAGACAATTTCTTGGGACACACTCAGGATAACCTGTAACTAATTTCAGTTAGTTAGTGAGCCCTGAGAGCCAGCCCGGACCTACTAAAATCCATGTTTATTCACCTTACACCTGTTCCACTCAACACAATGAGCACTTACGGAATTTTACTGCCGATCCACAAAAAAAGTTTGCACAATAAAGTCATCTGCAGCTCATGAAATTATTCTACCTTTTACAACACATATGCTTACATAAGGGCGAGGTATTTGCTGCTCAGAGCTTCTGAGATGACTGAAGTGACAAAGCTCTCTTCAGATAAGCTGCCAATTTACAAGTCAATGCAGCAGGAACAGCCCCAGATTTACACCTTTGGCCTTCTACACAATTTCTTTGTTAAGACTCGTCTTCTACATTTTTCATAACTGGCATGATGAACTAGTGATCGTTCCCTCTAGAGCACAAATCAAAGTGCAGATCACTAAATGGTAAAATAAGAGCATGCCAAGTTGAATTTAGAGAAGAGGGTACCCCAGGTAAGATGTCTGGGAGGCTGGTAAATCTTCTCACATGGCAGACAAAAGAGGCTGCATATCTTAATGTCGTATCTCAGTGTCTCCACTTGGACAATTCTTCAAGAGCATGAAAACGTGTTCAGATAAAAAATTACTACAGACACACCAAATGCAGAACCTGGTTTCCAGCTAAATTCTTTCACTCTGAAGATAAAAGCACACTGTGAAGTAACTGGTTAACAGAAGCAATGGTCAATCCCTGCAAATGCTCAGACTAGCAAAACCCATCTAAAAATACTATTTAATGTATTTTAAGATAAATATTTTGGCTCCCAACTCCAGTGTTGTGCATCTGCTTGTTTGACACACTGATGATGATCTCAGCTGAAATCTACGTGTATAGCTCTTCCTAAAACTAGTTTTTGTGGTTTCTGATGAAGAAAAATCAAGAAACAAAAAAAATGAAGGACTTCTAGGCATCTTGATTAAACCCTTCTCTTAAAATTGTGCAACATAAGAAAAATACTTAGTAACTATAATGCAACAGTGACAAGCCTCAAGTAGAATTTACAGTGGACAGGGAATGGCAAAAATGTTTAGTGATACAAGACATGCAGGATACCTCTCTTAACAGTTCATCCACCTTCTGGGGATGCAAAGGGGTGAGAGGGAACGGACATTACACACACACACACAAAATCCCTCTACCAAAAGTACATCCACCAGAAGAAAAAGAAATAATTGTTATTCACACAGTATGTTTTTACTGTACCATGAATAAGTGGTATACCAAAGACATTTTATCTGTTCTAAGATTTTGCTTCTTTAAATAGTTTAATAATGTTATTTTATATTATAACAATATTAATTTTACTATCATATTATAGTAGAAAGTACTTCTATATCTAAGTTCAAGATAAATCATAAGCTCCCCATCAGAGCACAAAACCTGAGGCTTTCTTGGCCAGAGATATTGCTCTGTGATCTTTTAATTCATTGTTCAACTAAGTTAGAAAAAACTGTCCCCCCCTTAATGGGATGTGATTTACGTGTAAAAGCTTGGTTGGCAGGACAGTTTGACTGGGATGTCAATTATTCAACACCCTGCTCTCATAAACAGTCTTCAGCCCCTAAGACTACATCCTGAAAGTGGCTGTAACTCAGGCTGCACTGACTGAGGGAAGAGGAGAAGGATTGTTCATCATCTCTTCTGGTAAAAAGCCTGCACAATTCTGTCAGGAGCCAGTTTAAGGCAAGGGAGGAGACACTCCTTCAAGCCCTCCAGCTCAGCACAGGAACTCTGCCACTGTGTTACAATTCGACTGCCTTGAAGACAAGGATATGAAATAACCCCCCCTGTACCTAAACACAGCTGAGGACCAACCCCGGCTGAGGGTGCACCCCAGTCAAACACCTCCGGAGCCCCTGCAGGAACACTGGAGACACAACTCTGCACCCCTGCCCTGCTCTTACCTCCTCTCTGCACTGGCCCCCGTCAGACACGGAGATACTGATGAGAGATGAAGCCCTTCCTTGCCTATCAGTGCTGCTCTGATGTCCAGCATCTCTTGCTGGACTGTGACAAGACTGAGATTTCCCTCAGTGCCCCCCCTGCACAGCCACGCTCCCAAAGCAGGTGTTTGTCCAGGATGAGACACAGACTGAGCTGCCTGAATGAAAAGTTTGTACTTTTTTTGCAAAAGGGCAGGAGAGTATCTAGGGGAGAGGGAAGGAGACCTTCAGGCAAACACTGAACCAGTAAATTGCCAAAATAACAACACAAACGTTTCAACTCTCAAAAACTCAGTATAGAGCAAAATCACCTACAGATAAAAATGCTTATACTGACAGTTCTCTTAAGAAAGTTAACTGAAGTCATCCAGACCAAGTCAGAAATAAATACATAAATTATCAAAATGGTTTCTGATACACCTAAATACCACATAAAACCTGTCTATGCTTGTACAACAATGCACACAGAGCTATCTTCTGATTTGCCAAAACACTAAGCACATTTGAAAAATGGCATACACCCATTCTCTGCAGAACTCATTTTAAACCTGGATGCTCATGTAAAAATATTATCCTCACCTAGCCAGCTAAAATCATAAAAATATTATTTCCCTGACTTAAGCATTCCCAAAAAAGTAATAAAAATGAAAGTTATCACAACGAAGGAGAAAACAGAGAGTTAAAAGTCAAGAGAGTATTTTGGAGCTTTTTTCTTCTGTGAAACCAGATCTCAATCTTTGAGTAATAAATATTCAAAAAATTTCAATTTGATTGCAGGACATTCCTGCAACAGGTACACTAACATCTTTAAAATTTTATCCCTAAATAAATTTAGTAATGTATGTACTTATTTTGATTCATTTAGGTTCTTGAGCATATGGATATAAGTTTAAAAAATATTTATAGACAAGCACACAGAGTTTTTAAAGTACTATTATGAAGTCACAGAATGAGCTGATATCCTTAACTCACCCAAATAAAGACAAATGACACATCTAGCAGCCAGTACTTCCCCCTTTTTAAAAGTCATCAGCTAACTACTCGGAACTACATTCCTTTTTTAATTAAGATGCAATGCATTCACACCAACAACCTGTTCCTCCCCTCTTCCAAACTGGCCAAATACCCGTACAACAGCAGTGTCTGCCATCCTGTAACCCAAATCATACCAGGTTACCTCTAAGTTGAACTACTCTCCTGGTTCAGAGACTTAAAAAAAGAGAAAATAAAATATTCTAAGCTTGAACTCCATTCTGGAATGAGTTCAAATAAATCCAAAGTGCTTAAGTTTAAATTAAAAAAAAATTTAAACCTTGGTGAATGAACCAATTAAAGACAAACAGAAATGCAGGCCTTAAAAATTTCCCAAATTTTCCANAAAAAAAAAAAAAATCACAATTACGTTTAATGAATTTTAACCCCAACGTGAGTTTTAAAGGTTGCTGTATCTTAAGATAAACGCAGTATTTAAATGCAAGACCTCTGACTCAACCTCCACCTTTTAATCTTTGTGTTGAACTCAAACTAGGTTTACATCCTTGCAATGAGGCCCTGTGCACTTTTCCCCAAACTATAACAATGCAATCTCCATTTTGAACAATGCACCTCATTTCCCTCCTTGGAAAGCTACTTTTGTTTTAAAGCCAGTAAATGCTGGATCCAGTTATAGCTCTGATCTCAAGACCCTGAAAATCCTCCGTGTTTACGGTTTTTTGGTTTTTTTAAGCCACTTCAACTTACATGTGCTTCCTTTCCTTTCAGCATCAAGTTGTATTTGCAAGCACAAGCCAGCCTTTCCTGTATTTAACTGAAAGGACCCCTTTGCAAGGCATGCCTCTCGTTTCCCTTGTTTTTAAATTTAAAGTGAATGCTCCACACACTTTTGACGTTGTTTGCAACACGTCCTGGTGGATCGCGCATTTCTGCGGTCACCAGGTTCCCCATGAATATTTGCAAAGCATCCCCTTGTTCCAGCAAGTGCCGCCCGCCCTCCCTGCTCCTCTCCGTGCATCCGTTTGTGAGCATCTTCCAATGCTCCCCACGTCCCCGGGGTTGCCAGTGGTTATTTGCATACCCCTCTCCCTGGGAGTGCTTGCGGGCATCCCTCACATCCTCGCATGGGAGTGCGGACCGTATTTGCCAACCTAGAGGGAGCATGTGGGGTGCCCTCGACTTGTTTGAGTTCGCCCACGGACTCTCTACCTGGGGTGCTGCTGTAGGTGCTGTGGCTCCTGAAGCTGCTCTCAGTGCAATAACTGGCATCGTCTTCATCCTCCATCTCTTCGGGGTAGTCAGAGTCGTCGTCGTCCTCCTCCTCCATTATCTCCTCCTCCTCTTCCTCCTCGGAGTCCTGGTTATCCTCGGGGTCTCCCTCCTCCTCCTCCTCGGACACCATGCTCTCCTCCTCCTCCTCGCTCTCATGATCGTCGTACACCACTTTGCTGATGCTCCTCCTGGACGAGGCAGCCCTGCCTTGGCTGTTGCAGCTGCCTCCTGCGCCTCCTCCTCCCCCTGCTCCTGCCGCCCCGGCCCTGCCCCTGCCCTTACCGCCGCTGCCTCCCCCACCGGGGGTGCTGCTGCCGCCGCCGCCCGCCTTCCTCTTGCCGCCCCCCCTGGG
>VWZW01001414.1:805798-820288 GCA_013397115.1 Edolisoma coerulescens | reverse complement strand
GGACCCGGCACCCAGCCCGACACCGACACCGACACCAAACCCGGACCGAACCCGAACCCGGCACCGACTACCGACCTCGGATCCGACACCGGCACCGACATCTACCCCAGGCATCGGCACCGACATCGGCACCGACCCCCAACCCGAACCCGGCACCCACTCCCAGCACTGACCCCGAACCCGAACCCGGCACCGACCGCAGGCATCGGCACCGCCCCTCTCCCCCTTATGCTCCGCTTTCCCCTTTCCCCTCCGCCGGCACCCGGCGCGCCCCCCGGCCCAGCTCGCGGTCCCGGCACCGCCGCTCCCTCAGCCGGCCCTGCTCCCGGACTCACCCTCTCCCTACACCGGAGTCGCTGGGCCCGTGGCCGGGGTCTCTCCCGGAGCTCGACCCGCGCCCCGAGGGAGCCCCTTGGCCCGTCGGGAACAGTTTTGAGCGAGGTACGCGCCGGGCCTCAGGCAGGGGCTCCCCACGGGCGTCTTCCTCCCCCACCCGAGGGTGTTCCCTCGAGAGAGGCTTCCCCCATCCATCGGCACCAAGCAGCTCTCCTGACCACTGACACTCATCTCTGGCCGTGCTTTCACTCCTCACCCATTAAACCCCTCTTACAGCTCACCCTTACACAGCCGGCGCCTGTATAAAGCAAATACTGAGATCCCATAGGGATCCACCATCACCGTTTTTGTCCATCCACTTTCTCTATTCTGCTGTTTCCGCAGTTCCCTGGAGCACTAGGAAAGAGATGGGCTCCGTCTGTTTTGTATTCTCTCTGGTTGTCTCACTTGCCAGAACCCACAAAGAGCTAAAAATCAACAAAAACCAGTTGCACAGTTGGGTTTCCAATGCCACCACTTGAATTCAGGGTATCAGTTTCATTAGCAAAACCAATACAAACTGAAAGCCAGCCCAAGGCACACAAACATCTTGTATTTCTTACAACCACCCTTCCTTTTCATTGCTAAATTGAGGCACCTTCGGGATTTCAGAGAGCCAGAACTCTTATCATTGGAAAATCAGTCTAATGAACATGTTTACATGTTCATTTCTCTCAGTCCCTTGCTTTTACTTCTGAGCAAGGTAAAACCCAACACTGGTCCTGCCACAAGCATGGCAGTGCCGTGTCCAATGTGTCATTTAATTTACATTCTTCTATAGTAATTTTTGAAGTCCTTTCGTTTGTTAACTTGTTGCTCAGGCCGAGCACCTCATTAAAACCACAAACCTGCCACAGCATCAAGCACACAACAATGGCAGCAGGGTTTAGCCCAATTTGCACTCTTATATCCAGCTTTTTATCTGCAGCTCTTTTATATTCAGTGTTGCAGCTGCACAGGCTCAGAGCCCTGGTCTAAACACAGGATGATACACACAGCAGCAGCCAACATTGCCCAACCCCATTACACCTTTCTACTCAATTTGTATTCTGAACCTTTCAAAGTTACCTTTAGATTGCTTATGTCAGGCTGATTTTTGCTACCTCTTACAAGGTTGCAAAGGATTGTGGTTACTCTTTAAATACATGAATACACAGACACACATTTTGAGGGAGGTTATTCCATTATCTCCTTCTGGTATCCTGGGAAAAACACCTGTGCATTCTGGCATCTATACACTGAGAATCTAGCAAAGGTACCTAGTGCACCTACTGCACCAATTACACAGCCTGCAGCATTGTGAGAGCAGTAACACCTGAAATACTGTGGATTTGGTGTATTTGTGGTAGATCAAAGGTGCTCAGAATCATGTGCTTTTGAACTGTGAACCAGAATATCTTGTCTCTTAATCCCATCCCTTATCAGTTGGTGATGTGGAAGTGCTTACTGAATAGGACTTCT
The DNA here is from genome assembly GCA_013397115.1 of Edolisoma coerulescens. Classification (NCBI taxonomy): domain Eukaryota; kingdom Metazoa; phylum Chordata; class Aves; order Passeriformes; family Campephagidae; genus Edolisoma; species Edolisoma coerulescens. The sequence continues at coordinate 818,452 of VWZW01001414.1, read as the reverse complement.
AAAATGAAAATTATTTAGGTGGAGAAATATGTGCACAGAGAGCTATGTTACCTTTCAGGGACAGGATATAAATTAGTCCTTTCCAACACACACCTCAGTACAGAGAAATCAACCCAACCCCAAAACCCGCCCATTCCACTCCGAGCAGAACATACTGATTTGGAACTTGCAGTTCTGATTAGGAGTCGGGTGGTAGAGTTAAATGAGCATATTTATAAGTGAATTGAATACAGCAGGAAGAGGAATTTTGGGGTGGAGGCCCTACCCTGCTTCCATCCGTAGGACAGATGGAGAAAAAGACTCCTTTCACAAGGCACTTTGGAAAAGATGAATAGCCCAGTTGTTCCAAGCTGCTGTCTCGGGTGGGTTCCTTTCTCCAAGGATAAGGGAAAGAACTTCACCTACAGCTGGATGGCATTCAGAACAAGTGAGCATATGCTCTTGCTTAAATTACTGAGATGCTTTTGTCCAGTCCTTCACTCCAAACTATTTCATAACTTGTGTTAGGGATTGCATTCAGGTGTTCAGCTCTCAAATCAGTTCCATGTACACTTTTCTAAGATACCAAGGTGCTGCTGAGTAATGTTACACTGGAGCTCAGTTGTAGACTGGAAGTCAGTTGTAGGAAAGAAGGGCTTACATGACTTTTGTTGAGGTAATTCAGTATATTTCCAATTGCCATTTTATTTAGTATAACGAAAACCAAAGTATATCAATATACTGATATGCTGAGTTCTACTAATATTCAATCACATCATTAGTAAAAATAACATTGTATTTGCTGTTCTGAAAATGTACGGATTATCTTGTCCCCAATAATCCATCTTATACTTCAAGAAATCCTGCATTATGCTTCTGTCCCATTTTCCCCTATTTCAGATGAGCTTTCATTTACACGAATAGATCCACAAGTATCTTGTAACAAGTCAGCTTTAAGTGAATGCCTCATCAGAAGAATAATTCAACAGATACCTGTAAAATCTTAAAAAAATGTTGTTTACATAAAACTTTAGTTCATCACTTTGTATTTCAAAGAGCATCAAAACCAATCTAAGATATACTTTGAAATGCTAGAATTCAAACAGCATAGATGACATTAACTAAGTTGAGGTGTTCAATAGTTGAAAAAGTACTTAGAAAAAACAAACTAGGTAAGAATGTTCTTATTTTAAATTCAAGATGAGTTTCCTCGTCCAAAATGTTGAAGGCAACTACTACCGGTGCCAAAAAGTCCCCCTCTGTGTGAATCTTCAGCTGCCACGGCAGTGGAGTTTTGTTTTTAGAATTTTAGTTTTATAAACATTTGGTACTGACAGTGTATAAATACAAACACATCAACTCCAAAGTGTCTTGAGCCTTTTAACTGTGTGTGCAGCTCTTTCCAAGTTACACAGCTCAAGACAGCCAAGTTATGTCCCCAGCACTTCTGCCATAACCATCTTGTGCTTAGCCAAGACTCGTGTGGTATTTTAGGATGTTCTCATGATCACATATCAAAATTCTACATGAAAATATAAGCAAGCATCCAGCTTCTCATCCAGTCAAAAAGAGAGCTTTTAATACACAAGTTTCAAACTTACAACTCCCTTGTAGCTACAGGTAACCATGCTCCTCCTATGTAGAAAACAACTTTTGACAGCCCCAATATGGAGTGCTAATACATCCTTGTCATAAAAGGAATCAATAAAAAAAAAAAGTGTTAATAATGAATTTCAAATTCAAATAATTTCCAGCACTTCAATAGAATAGGTCTGAGATTCTCTCAGGTGGTTCAGTCTTTGTAACTCCCGCAAACTTCCTTCAATCTTGTTGAGTTCCGAGTAGAACCGTACCTGAAAAGAAGAAAACGGACATTTATAGTAAAATACATTTTAATTCTTTTCATACATCATCATACTGTGGAACCATCTGTGGTTCTGCACAGTTTAAACCAACCAAACACAGCAGCCTTTGAAATCCGAATGAGAGAGAGGCAACTGCAATTCATGCTCAGGAAGGAGAATACAGAGGAGGACACACATTATTTGATTCACTATATAATTTGTTGTCGTCTGTCTCCCCCCTTTCTCAACATTCATATTCCAAATCCAACTGAAAATGAAATAATTATCCCAGAAGATGCAACTTACTTGGGCTCTCACAAACTTATGCAGGTTTGAAAGCAACTCCTTTGCTTCTGGCAGCATCACCATGACAGTGAAGTGAGCATCAAGTAACAGGCACATCCAATCCATGATCTGAAGACAAACAAGAAAAGTACACTTACACTTCCCAGTCTGGAAATGACACACATTTGGTTTAAGAGCTGAACTCTGAAACATTAAATTTTAATGCAAAATACATGGGTTCACATTTTAAAGCATATTTTAAGGTATATTTGGGTTTTGATTGTTACAGTGTTACGTCTGACTTCATACAGGTTACATCAACAGACAATACTTTGTAGAATGAATGTAGATGTCAGTTGATATTAGATATTCCCAACTACTCACCAAGTTACACACCACAGAAAGAGAAGGAAGTACAGCTCTTAGAATGAGCTGCTCACCTGATTTATTGTGGGAGAGCGTGTTCCAGGAAGAGTGGTGTTAACCTTTTCACTGCATTTCACATACAGGTAATATAAATACCTGAGAAATAGCTGAAAGCAGAAAAATCAGAACATTTTTAAAGGACAAATATTTAATAGACCGATGGGTTTTGTCCTGCACATGGTAATATTCATAAGGACTTTTTTAAATTTTATTTTTTGTTTTTGAAGGCAACATAGATGCCTGTATACTACACATTAAAATTAAGTTTTATGGTTCTCTTACACCACCCATAGCTGGATGCTTGAAAATTCTCAGCAATATTCAGTGTAAATTACATTCAGGGGTAATTACGGTTCCAAGAGATGTGTCAGAGCCGAGATCAGCTTTGTTCTGATGTGTGGGGTTTTTCTGAAATCACTGGAAAATCACACATATGCTCAGGTACACACAGTTCTTGAAGTTGTATTTCAGATTTTGAGAAACGGGGGAGTTTGGTGGGGATTTTCCTAAATGGAGGGGCTCTAGATTTGTATTACATTTGGGGTTAAACAGAGTTTGTTTGTCTTAATTTCTGAACTTCTATTTCTGATAGAACTGACTAAATTACCTTGTCTTTTTCCTTTCCTAAAAAGCATCTAAATCAAGCAAAGGTATTATTACTTGCTAACAGAATATAAACATTTTCCAGTTAGGCTGGGTCATAAAGAGGGTTTCTTACATGTTCCAAAATAAGCAAGGACTACAAAAATTAGGAAAATTTTCTTTAAGTATGTGGAAAAATGTGATATTCCTTAATATTAAATCTTATTAGGCATCCTGATTTCATTTTCGTGCATTAGCTTGTTATTCACACTCCTGAAAGAATGGTGAATTTCTCATATACAATGGGAAAACTCTCTTCTCTTTCCCTCAACACGAAATAATAAGGGTTTTAAAACCTTTTAATGTTAAAATACTTACAATAGCTTGTTGAGCTGGAAGGTTTTTCAGGTGAGGCAAAAGAAATGCTTCAGTGTAAGGTGAATGGAGAACAGCATTTCTGTGCAGTGCTATTCAGGAAATAACATTGCAGGAAAAATACCAGTTTCTACAAACCAGAGTGAATTCTAAATAAAATATTTCTCCAGGTTTTTGAGAGAGGTCCAGTTCTAATCTTATTTCTATCATGAAATATCTACAGCAACTGAACCATCACAATAGAGTTAACTTGAACAGTTTTGTCCCCTGCAAGGGTGTAACTGTCTGATGTGTTTTAACAGAAAAATATCCAAAGCACTGATACTTTTTCTCTTACGTAGAGAAAGATTATTCCAAAAGTGTAATAAAACTAAGTTTAAATCGGTGTTGATACATTCTAAAAGCTAAATCTTTCTATTTATATTCTAAACAGTTTTTCTACTGAGAAGGAACTGCTCTTATGAGAACTCAGAAACTTTCAGCAGTAACAGAAGATGTGCCTTTTGGCAATACCAAATATAAACATCCATGGCACACGCAATGCTCTGGCTTCCCTTCACCACGCAGAGGATACAATAATGCTGCCTTCTGAAGCCCAACAGGGCAGGATTCACCATTGCTCCTGGACTGGGTTTCCTTTGGGATTTTGGTATCACACATGTCCTGGTCCATCTCTGCACTGAAACCATTTTCTACAATTTCAGTCTTAACTTCTTTATTGTCGAATTCAACATCAATGTAACAGATCACAGAATCTACATCCACATCTATACTTTGAAGATGGGCTTCACTAATGCTGTGGAAGAAAATTTCAGACATTTAATACTTTGAATTATTAGCTTTGAAATCAGCAATGCCATCAACACACATAATGAACTCTCTGAAGCTTATCATGAAAGCAAAATGATAGACTAAAATTTGGTGAAGAAAAAAAGAAAAGACTGATTTCAAATTACCTTAAAAATGCTTTTAGGCAAGCATAAGTAATTTCTTCAGGAATATCTGGAAACCGTTCTAGGCAGATTTGTAAGAGATGCATATCTTTTTTCTCCAAAGCAACAGCCATTAAATCTGGACATAAACTATAAGAACATGAAATTAATAGGTTGCACAGTCCACACCTACTGAGAACTATACTGACAACTAAGGTAATAGTACTAATCTTCCTCCCCAGATGGACTTTTATGTAAAACATCAGCTTCATCAGAAAATAAGCACCTTTGGTATTAAATTCTGATAATTCAAGAGAAGCTTATAAAGAGCTTTATTTCTACTTTTTTAAAATTGATTTTAAAGACTACTCCTCACACTTTAAAAAATGCAGTCACTACCTGTAGGACAAGTCCCGGGTTTCGACAATCTCCAGCAGGAAATTTTGAGGGTAGTACTTTGGATTTCTTTTACATCTGTCTGTAAGGGCAGTGACCACACAGCCAATGGTGGCTTGCAGATCTGGGGTCGGTGCTTTTGACATCAGTTGTCTCAATTCCGTTTCCAACACAAAAGTAGAAGCATCCTGGAAAAGACAAAAATACTGTGCAACTCAGAAGTACAAGGCACAGGTTTGAGAACTGTCCTGGCATTGATTAGACCAAGTAGAAGCAAACCTATTTTGGAATTCAAGTTACAAAAATTTACAAAAATCCCTCACCACTCTGTGTTTTGACAGGTTAGCTTCTCTCAAGCATGAAAGAACCAAATGAGGTAATTCCTCACTCTGAACTCACGTAAGCAGTACCTGCTCTCAGTAACTGCTCATGGATTAATCACCCCGTACTTCAGTAACAACACCAAAGTGTCCAGCCAAGGTGAACTGTAGGTAGTTTCCCTTCCTGTGTGACCTATCATAACACTTGCAGCAAGTTCTAGAAAGGAACTAAAGAGCTTATTGCTGTATTTGCAGTGGAATTCCTGACAACTCCTCCAACTTCCTACAGTCAAAATGCCTTCAACAAAATTAAAGCCATAAATAAGAACCTAAACAAGCAAAGTTCAGATGAAATACCCTCTTATTTACTGTAAGAGACTGTCATTAAAAATGAACAAATTTGTGCAAGTTTCCAGAACTCAGCTGTTATAAGCCCTGTATTGTACAGCTCTCAAAACATGCTCCTGTGACAAAACTTAATTTCATCATGCCCAAATTCTCTTCTTGCACAATAATGATAATAACGATATCCTTCAACTCACCCGTTCAAGGCAGCTTGGTCAACCTGATATGTGCAAGAGGACATGGAAAGAGATAACAGCTTAAGAGACACCTAGAATACTCTGAGAGGGTCTAAACAGTACTTGAGGATATTTGGGTTACTTACTTTGAGATTTAGTAAGAGCTGCCCAACTGATAAGGTCTCTGGCTGTACTTTAGCAACAGTGCTCCTTCTTGATCTTAACTGTGGTAAAGAAAAACACAGAATTATTATTCAGCTCCAAAATATTTAAGGATTTCAAGCAAGATAACTGGGTACTTCACATGTCAACTTGCTGTCCAGACTATGATTACTAACTCCAATTCCAGAAACAGTGTTAGAAACTATCAGTAACAGATAAAGTGAAATTTCTTTCTGCTGCAATACCTAAAAGCAGCAGCATGGGGAAGAGACAAAACAAACAACAACCTCACATGACCCTAATGCTAACTTACATTCATTTTGGACTCTGCTTTGAGAGCTACACACTCCTGGGACTGAAAGGAAACCACCAGCTCTTCATCTTCCAGGGTATTCCAGTTCACAAATGAGGACACATCTGTGAACACACAAATGAAACTATATGAAGATAACACTTACAGCACATTTATTGAAGTATGAATATTGCATCAACTTCTTATGCTAATAGATACTTTCTAAACTATAATCCAAGTGATTTTATGCCAAGAAAGCTGCCAGTTTTATTTCAGCAGCACGTAATTTTACAACCTTTTTTTATGCTGTTTCTCCATTTTGCCTCTGGGAGCAAGAGAAGTAAGTTATTACACAATTTAGCCTGAGCATTACTTGCAACATTTTACCAATGCAATGTTTAATTAAAACCACTATGACAGTACAATTTTAAACTGAAGTTCACGAACTAAGGTTTGACATTGCCCTATCCAATCACAAACTCTTTGAAAATACTTTTTAGGAAACAGCACTTCACTTTGTTTTCAGTATCATCACCAGCATTCCAGTGTTTTCAGTAATTCCAGTATCTGAATGACAATCCAGGTTACGTGAAGCCACAATAAATTCAGACATTTGTGTGTTTTGGTGTTCCCAGCACCAGTCTTCCTTTTACAAGATCTTTTCACTGTAATTATAAAAAAATCTTACCAGGGTTTTGACTGTCCTTGAGCTTTCCCACAGCAGCTGCCAAGGATGATGTTTCACACTTGTACATAATTACAGTCAGCACTTTCCCATGAATTAAAAAAAATTTTTCCTCGTAACACCACAACTGCAAAATATTAAAATGTATAATTAAAGAGATGAGCAGAGAAGTGAGTTCCTGCACTGATGTGTAACTCCTCACTATAAAGTTCAAGTAGAAGTCAGTGATCAGATTATTTATTTTCAGTAGGTTTAACATTTGTTAGCAGACCTTCATTAACTGCTGATTTTAAATACAGAAATTAGAAGTGTTCTGTTCAGTATTTTCCCAGTAATATCCGAAAGTACAGTGGCTGCTCCAAGGCATTAAGACTACTGAAAATTTCACTTTTTAAGTTTCCTCTCATGCAATTTTAAGACAAAAGCAGTCAGCTGTTCTGATTCACTACTGCATTTATTCCTTAGGTGTCATTTTACCTATTTGACTCTTCAATAGCTTGAAATGCTGTTCAGGAGATCATAGAATCATTTAGGCCTTCAACTGCAAATTGCCTGAACAGAACAGACACTGCTGGGTTTTGTGTTCAGTGATTTTATTCACACCAAATAATCAAGACCATGAGATGTGACAAAGTACTACATTATCCCAGAAATTCCCACAGGCCACCGTTCTCCCAATGAATAATCTGACAGAAATTGCTCATCAACCGGTCAGTATCAATTTTGCTTCAGATGTTGCATTCACTGCTCCTCCAGCAGCAGCAGAGCTCTGTTGCCCAACACTCCCTTCCCTGCTGTCAAACGCACAAAGCTCAAGGACCCCAAACCCACGACTGAGCTTTACCTGGCCGCTGGTCCCCAGGGGTAGCTCCTTAGAGGTTTGCAACGTCTGAAATTTTGTATTCCATATGCTCAGGCACTCTGAGGGAAGTGAGAGATAGATGTTATGGTCCCAAATAGCAACATAAATGCTACATTTGCCTTTGCTACTTTCAGTTACAAACGCTGGAGGAAACAGAAATAACTGTTTCAAAATAGCTCAGCCAGTATTTAGCATTAGGAATTACATCACTCAAGTTAAATCTCAATTTAAAGATGAGTTGGTTTTCCAATGAAGAGCTTTAAACCAGAAGCTGGGACAAGAGGGACAGCACAATTTTCCTGCCTAGTGCTTTGCCCAAGGAAATTTTAGACATTACAACATCGTAATAGGATTTTTCAAGTTACCTCTGGGTTCCTTCCCAGGTACAGCCAGACTGCCCAACACTGCAACGTGGTCTTTGTCCAGGACAACTAAAGATGTTCCTTTCAGAACAGTTCCAGGTACTGAAAAGTTTAGTAGTAGTGACTTGGACAAAATTTCTTCTTCCTCTTCTTCTTCATTATCTTGCTGCAGAGGTATCAGAACCTGGTACACAGAGTCATTGGAATCTGTCCAAAAAAAAAAAATCACTCATTTACAATTGGTTTTTGTGGAAAAAAACTGTTTTATATGATACAGCAAAAGGACATCTAAAAAGAACAAAATCCAGTGAATGCTTAAAGAAGAATTAATACAGGATATTTAAAGGACTCAGTATGATCCAAAGCAGCAAAATAAAGGTATAGCAACAAGGGTATAATGAGATCTGCAGGGTACAAGTGATCACACGTAGGAACAGTTCGCCTTTGCAGCCATTACAGTAACAGGACGGTTTAATTACTACTTGTAGCTGTTTTAGGAAGTTTAAAAAAGTATAAATATTACACAGCAATTCATAAATATCAACATTTTATGTCCTTCCATACAATTCTTTGCTTCATTATCCCAACCCATTAGAAAATATAACTTACACAAACACAGAAGTGTGACAGTTTGGTTTGTTATATGTGCTGTGAAACACAGTGGCTTGGATGATTCCTGTTGTTCAAGCCTGTATTTGTGCAGACTACTCAGCTTGGGTTTCTGTACATAGACAAAAAAATCCCCATCCTAAAACGAAAAAAGAAAAAACTTTCCTTTATTTACACAAAGAAGATATAATAGAAATTCAGATATTAGTACTGCTTAACTTTGGATGTTGTACAAAATCAGGAAATTGTGTTTTCTATAGGACATACAGCCTAATTCAGAGAAGTCTGCAGACTCTAACAAGTAAAGAATATTCTTATTTGATGCAACAAATGGACTCACAGGAAGAAGCATTTGCATGAAGACAGATTCATGTATAATTCCTTTTTTAAAAACAGACATCCTATTTAACAGTTCTTCACAATAAGCAATGAAGAGTCACACAACGTCTACCGTATTTCATCTTATTAATTGTTTCTGCAGTTCTAAGAGCCCGGCTTCTCAGCCCTGAAAGCAACACAACTTCCATTTAACTGCTGTATTGATTAAATCAGGATAATGATTCCACTAAAAGCTCTTAAAACCAAATAAAACAGGTGATGGATTTTGAAAAAAACATTCAGGTCTCCTGCTATGAAAGTTTTTAAAATAAAAAGTATTTAACTCACTTTCTCAGTAGTGAAAATTAAGACAGGTTGTTGGCCTTCCATAAAAGCTCCACTCCACCTAAAACCAGAAAGCTGGATGAACATTTTCCAAATTCTAGGTTTATACAAAAAGTCATATGACTATTCCTTAGGCACCTTTCCATTTTTAGGAAGTCTGTATAAATAATTCTAACATTTTAAAAACAATGTGTTGGAACAAAACACCCAACCCCAAGATCTTGGTCTTTGATTTCCCCTCATCTCCTCAAAAATGGGAACAACTTTCATCCTCACAGTCAATTCCTCCGAGCAAGAAGCATCACAAAGTTGCATCACTTACCTGATGACTTCATCTGAGACAACGTTTTCAATCTCCTGTTGTGGGGCTTCCAAAAGCACATCGAGCGTCCGAACCCCCCCGCCCCTGAACAGCACCACCGGCCCCCCGTCGGGCAGGGAATGGATCCTGTACACATCTGCTGAGAGCTGCAAGAACAAAACCACACCTCTGTTCTCTGCTACATTACCCTGAAAACGGAGTGCTTTATTCATTATTCTAACTTTCCCCAATAAACTTTCAAAAGAGGAATGATGAACCTTAAAGATTCTTAATAATGTAGATCTAGTAGTTGCTGATTTGTTGAAATGCCACAAATAATGCAAATCACTACCCAACAAAAAGCCAGGAAAATGTCCTGATGAGCATCACATTCCTGAATCACATCAGAAAAACCTCAACAGGGTCAGGAGGTCACACAACTGCTCTACAGCAACACATAAAGTGTTGTTTAACACATCAACCAGCAGAACACAAAGATCTGTAACTGAACACAATTCATCATCTTTAAAGAAAGTCCAGCCATTTTAAGAGAAATATTCAGATGATAAAGTCAGTGTAAGTGGATTCCTTGCAATACTCCAGAACATCATGAAGCACAAGTTTAGCTAAAATGTAATATGGCCAATAATATGAAAATTAGAGCATTTCTTCCCTCCAAATGGATCCAAAACACATAGAAGAGAACACATGAAGAAGACTTACTGTTGCTTTAAAGGCTTTGTCCAAGTTAATGTCTTCATTCTTCCATATTCTTAAAACCTTAAAGAGAAGCACCATTTTTAGGTAAAACAGTAACACACAGACTTCTCAGCACCCAAAATACCAGCAATTGCAACAGCAGGGAAACACACGGGGAGTATTCACAGTGACTTGAGGGGGAACTGGCCCAGGGAGGAGCAGAGACAGCAGGAACTGAAACCAAGCTCAGAAATCCTGAATTGGAAAGGACAGGAAAGAGTAAGGAAAAAGACACATCAGAACTCTAAATGAAAGTAGATCAGAGTGATGGAGACAGGTGAGATACAGATGGCCTGATTTCCACAAGCAATGCAAGGCCAGGAGTGAGATTTCATCAACAACAACAAAAAGCCAAAGGCTCAGCATGATCTAAGCAAATGCTACACATACACACAGAAACTTTTAACTGTGAGACAAGAGCAGAAAAACAAGGATGGGGGTCTAAACTACCATAACCATTCCAGTACCATGATCATGCCGTTGTAAATGTCACCCAGGTTGCAACAGGAGAAATAACTCATCCTTAAGGAGTGTGTCCACGAGGCACGGAGAATCTCCTGTGTTTAAAGAGCCACCAGACCACTGGTGCTCAGCACTGAAGATGCTCATGTCACCAACGTGCTGAGGGCCCCCCACACTCACATCCAACCAGAAATGTTGCACTGCTGATTTTTTCCCTACCTAGGCTCCCTCAGGATGACCCACTACGCCCTTCTTTTCTCTAAAGGATGAAGGCTCTCACCTTGTCATCATGAACTGCGATGTACTCGTGGGTTTCAAAGTTGCACACGACAGGACAGGTGAGAATCTGCCCGTGTTTAAGCGACCAACAGCCCAGGGGCTTCTGATCCGAAATCTACAGAGTCAGAACAAAGACACTGCAATAAATATAACATATGAAATATGTTAAAATATAACATATGAAAGATCACTTTGGGGACTTCTCTCATGACAGAAAGGAAATGCGAGGCAGCCACATCTGATCTGAATTAGAATATTAAAACATGGAAACTGCTATACTCAGAAATTCCTCTAGAGCATTCCTGTTTCCACCTTTAACACCAACAATTTCAGAACAACAGGAAAGAACTCTACATTAATTAGATTTCTTTTCATGTAAGAAATAACTTTGACCTGTAACAGTCTGAAGGGCTTATGCCACGAAGCACAGATACAAGGCACAGCTTTTTCAAAGGGGACATACTAATTTTAAACAGTAGTGTAATTTGTTTTTACTGACTAATACAATCATACACAGACTTGCGCTTTTTCTCTTCGTATTTCAAGATGAGGTATTGAGACCAAGAGCAGTGGATTTTGCTGTCTGAACTCCTGTTCTGTGTGATTCGCACCCGACTGCTCTGAGGGCACTCAACCCCCTCTCTGCACTCCAGAGAACACTGGGCATATTTACAACACAGTTATGTTCTCACATATAGTCCTGGCAGTGGGAATAAGCAACCCAAAGGATGTTGTATCATCAACCCACTAAGATCATGGAATGGTCTGGGTTGGAAGGGACTTAAGATCACCAAGTCCCACCCCCTGCCATGGGCAGGGACACCTTCCAGTATCCCAGGGTGCTCCAAGCCCCGGCCAACCTGGCCTTGGACACTTCCAGGGACGGGGCAGCCACAGCTTCTCTGGGCAACCTGTGCCAGGACCTCCCGAACCTCACAGGGAAGAACTTCTTCCCAATATCTAATCCAAACCTACTCTCAGTTTAAGCCCATTCCTGCTTGTCCTGTCACTACAATCCCCAACCGCGTGGATGTGATAGTCAACTAAAGACAGAAACTCAAATATTTGCCTTAAAGTTTCCTATTATGGTCTACTGAATAACAGAGACCAGAACACATTTTTAGTTTCAAGTGCTGCAAACCAAAATCTTCCGTGCTGCAGCCAACAGGACGGCAGCTGGCACTGAGCTGACAGCCCAGAACCCGGCACTGCAGGCAACGCGTACCTGCGGCTCGGGAGGGAAGTGTTTTTTGGGAGGGGGAATGGACAGAGAACATCAGCAAAAGGAGAAATACGCGAACAAGCGCCCGAGCCGCCCCGTGTTCCCGGGAACAGGGAGCGGGGGCAGCGGGGAGCGCAGGAGGCAGAGCATGGCCGGGCCGGGCTGGAGCGGCTCCCGGGCCGGGGCCGTTCCCCGCCCCGCCTCCCGCCGGGGATGATGGCTGCAGGCGGGGGCGCCCGGGGACAGCGGGGCCCGGGGACAGCGGGGCCCGGTCCGGACAGGCCGGGAGAGAGGGAATACGGGAGGCAGCGCGGCCCCGGCCCTGCCCGCGGGGAC
>VWZW01001414.1:725528-805458 GCA_013397115.1 Edolisoma coerulescens | reverse complement strand
TGGGGCGCGGAGCGGGCGGTGCCGTGGGGCGGGAGCGGGCGGTGCCGTGGGGCGCGGAGCGGGCGGTGCCGTGGGGCGGGGAGCGGGCTCTGCTGTGGGGCGGCCCTGCCCGGCCGGGCCTGCGCCCGCCCCGAGCGGGCTCTGCAGCGGCCTTCGGCTGAGGGTGTGCGGGCGCGCTGCGTCCCGAGCGTGTTAGATATTGGAAATGTTGTACAGCCGAGGGAAAGGCGGTGATGGTTATTCTCAGGACACCGTCACAAAGCGGGACAGCCACGGATCCACGGGCACTGCCCTTACTCAGGGGCTGCCGGCGCGCTGCGTCCATCGCTCCCGCGGCGGTTCCCACGGCTGGGCCGGCAGTGCCGGGTGTACGCTAATGAGGGGTAGGATTTATGCTAATGAATGGATCACGTGCACGCCAATGAGAGGGGTCACGTGTATGTTAATGAGAGGTCACGTCTATGTTAATGAAGCGGTCACGAGCGCGCTAATTTGCACGGGGACCGTGGGTAAAGGCTTCTGTGGGGTTTAATGTGCGCACGAGCCCCGCTGGATTTGGGGCTGTACCGGGATGCGGCCCCCCAGTGCGAGGTGCCCTGGACGGCGCAGGGTGGGATTGTCCCGTCTGCAGCAGCGCAGCCGGAGGGTCCCGTGCAGGATTTCACCGCTTTGTATTTTCCTGTGTAGGATTTTGAGTGTGTGCAGATTTCAGTGCAGCCCTACCCAAGAATAGGAGCCCAAGCTGTAAAAGACATCAAATCAAACCAACAACCAGCAGCAGGTCAGGCCGGGTCACTGGGGGTCGCTTTGGGACTGGGCACTGCCCCATCTGCTCAGCCTCGCCTGCTTTGGTGGCAGGGCCGGGCACAGGGACCCCCGCGGGGCTGCTGAGATGTCCCCTTTGCGCCGTGTGATTTCCAGTTTGAAACATTTCCAGTCCCCTCTTTGTTCCCCTGCCCTGTCCCACGCTGCTCCGAAGCGTTTCCCTCCTGAATGAGCGCTGCCGTTCCTCTGGAGCAGGGAAAGCTTCGTTTCTATGGAGAAAGTCTCTGTGTAAAAGCTCCTAAAGAATCGTTGTACAAGGGAAATTTCTGTTTACTAAAATTAACTGACTTGGAGACAAGCCTGAGAGGATTCGAGTGGTCTCTTTTCCAGTATTTTCCAGTTATTTGGTACAACACTGAGCTGCCAAACCCTGCATAAAGAATTAGATTCCCCACTGAAAAACTTCCTTGTCAACCAAATAGTCATTTACAAGTGAATGGGCTAATGCCAGACTGATGGGGCACCTGTCCCGGTAAAACCTTTACAATGCTGAGGCACAACAGAACCCAGGAGAGGCTGTAAGTGCTTTAAATTTTCCTCACAAAGCTAATTCTTTGTGCTATTTAATTTTGAGGAAGTGACTTGCAGAGCTGGGGTAGAAATGTCAATGGTACGTGTTAATGAGGAGGTTCCTTCCTACAGGAGACCCAGGAAGAGAAAACAGCCACTATTGTAAAGAATAGTTGTTGGTAGTTTATTTACAACAAAATGCAAGGAAAAATACAATATTAAAAATAATAAATAACTTGGAAAAAAACAGAAACTAAGTGATATGAGAAAAATGACAGTCAAATTCTCCTGCTGAGCCTTGCACTATTTTACGTGCAGAGCAAATCAAGACTTGGTCCTTCTTTGATGGTGGTGATGTATTGCCTGATGTTGCCATCAGTGCTCTAAATAAAAGAAATTAATTACTGGACATACAGAATCACGTGGAATTATCACAGAAATGAAATAAACCAATAAAACCTGTTTTAGTGACACCACAAAACTACAGGAGATCGTAATTCAATGATCATGCTGTTCATTTAAAGCAAAACATTGTTAGACTTATTTAGCAATTTTAACTTACACATAGAAAACCAAGTCCAAACAATGGCAACAGAAAATCTCCTATTGACAAGATCTTGAATTCTCTCTTACTGCACTCACTAATTCATAAAAAGCATATACATTTGGCTTATTTCAAAGGATAACACATTGTTTTGAAGTTATAGTGCAGCAAGCTTCAAAGCAGTTTTAACAAAGTATAGCAGTCTTGTTACAAACTGAAATCCAAGGAACAAATAATTCAGTTTCAAAGTCTCTACAGCAGCAATTAATGCAAATTGGCTACTAGATGTCACAAAATCACCTTCCAGAATAACCAAAAAAGCCAAAGAACAAGGTCAAATAGTTTCTTTCCATAGGATTTTTCCAGTCCTTTACAAAATTAACCATTACATTCATAAGAAATCCCATTAAGTACGTGTTTCAGGAATGTGCTGCTCCTCACAACTTTTTTGGGTCCCTCCCTTTTTGATTTTTTAGGAGATTGACCCTTCTGAAGCTGCACTGAATTGCCAGTTGTTTTGTAATGATTGTTCTATCCAAAATACACAAAAGTACAAGCAAAGCCTGGAGGTTTTCATAGAAACCTGAACAAACTCATCACATCTTTTGCTCTGAACTGCATTCTCCTTGATAAAAAATTCCTTGCCAAGTCCTAGCAGAGCTGCATCACGGAATTCTTGTCACTGTGGCACAGAAGGGGAACACGGCTGTGGTGCCTGCTCAGCTTTGCTGCCTGGCACCATGCTCTGAAGCTGTACTCAGCAAATAACCACAGCTTTTATTTTTGCAAACAAAGTGAGGAACACCTGCAAAACTCTCTATTTTAATCCTAATAAACATGTTTGAAAATACAAGAGAAAGCACTGGGAAAAATCAGTACTGAAAACAACCCCTTCTCCTCAAGGTGTGACACTGAAATACTCAGACCTTCCTTCTCATTTCGTTTCGTGTGGGTTTGTGTGCTTGCTGGGAATATTCTAGAAAAAGCTATCTTACCCTAAATAGCAACCAGCCAAACAGAAAAAGGCATTTAAAGATCATATTGACCAAATGGGTGGTGACTGGTGGGGAAAGCAAGGCAGAACTCAGCACTGGGTACTTCCACAGGCACTGAAAGCCTGGGGTACTCTTATCCAAAGCAGGGACACATTACAGAGCTTTTAATTGGCCCTGATTAGGCAGCAGCACGGAGGCAGAGCGGCTGTTCCTGACCCTGCCAGTGGTGAATCCAGCTGTGGGGACACTAAAGCTCTGCCAGGCAGATATTCAAATCTGTCCTGTTCAGGTAAGCTAATAATTTTCACAAATGTCTTATCCACAAACTTAGTTAATATCATAATCAATGTCTCCACCCAGGATTGGAAATCAATCAGTTAAACATGAGTAAAGGTGGGACTGCTGTGGTCTAATAATCTGTGTCAAACCCAGATACCAAAATGTGAATAGAAACAGAGGGCACTGTGAATAGAGCTGAGCAAATTTGTCTTGGACAAATTAAAAATCCATTGAAACAGACTCACAGGTAGAGTAGACCCGAACTATTTCTGTACGGGCCAAAGTCAGGCAATGAGAAAACAACCTGACAAAGCTTTATGTTTTCAAAGGCTTCCCTTTGCTGCTAATGTTCCAATCTTGGTACTAAATCAGTAATAACAATAAACAGATTACACATGATCTTATGATTCTATAATGTGCACTCTTGTTAAGCTGAAATCATAAACCAATGTAGGAAGTTTTGTTTTCAGTATTACAGCAGCTTCTTTTTAAACAAAACATCACCCATCAGCTCACCAATCACTTGGAATTACCAGCTCTGGGAAGAAAAGCAAAGCCAAGCATGGAGAGGACATGGGAGAATGCAGGAAGTCAGACCACAGCAAACCTACAGAAAGCTCCTGGATTTTGCTGGCTGCAGGATTTTCACTATCAGACAAATGAACACTTGTTTCAGTGCAGGTTGGCAGTGGAATTACTTCTGCTCCTAAAACTTCCCCCTAAATACCACACATTCCACAAAAGTTGTACTGCAGCTGCAGCCAGTGAGAAGCTCAGTGCATTTCAGCCACTGTGCCCCAGGTTTGGGCACCCACAAACTGAGTGTTCAATATTCAGTGATAGCTCAGCTCTGGAGAAGTCTTTTTTTTCTCAATCCATGAACCATGTCAGTGGTGGTACAAAGCACCACCCACTTGGATCATGATTCAGGTAAGAGCTGTGATTCCCTGGGAGTTGAGCAGTGGCTCCTTGAATGTCACCAAGAGGCAGGAACTGCAGCAGCCATCGAACAGCAACTTGTGTGGAAGAGAGCAAAGTGCCCCAAAGCGGGGGCAGCAGGCAAAGGGTCTTGCCCAATTTACGCTTTGAAGAGGAAGGAAGGAAGGGACTACTCCTGCCTTTTATTTTTCTCCTTCTTCCACAATCTACACTTCCCTCTGAGAAACATCTTTGTCTACACTTTAATTCCTGAGATTGAAGAGTGATTTCACACACAGACCAGCAAGAGCACTTCTGGCTCCTCAACATCACCCACGATTCATTTGCTTTTTAAAGTGACTGATTTTGTCCCCCTTCCCCAGATGAGGCAGTGCCTGGACCCAGCTCTCTGTCAGCAGATTGTTCTGTTTAGCAAAGATGCGAGGCAGGAAAGAAAAAGGAGTCTCCTGTTTTCTTGTCCTTACATTCAAGGTCTCCCAGCCTGACTACCACTCCTCTTCCAGCGAGGAAAAGACAGAATTCATTGCTTTTGCTTCTCAACTGGCACAATTCATCTGCTTTTTTTTCAATGTCACAGAACACCATTGATGAACACCAACACTCTGAGCTCACAAAAGGCGAGGGGAGAGCTAGTAAAATACATTATCTACAAGAAATAGGTGGTTCCTTTTACAAATTCTGTGCAAGGTAGAAATAGTTCAATGGCCTCAAAATCAATATAGCTAATTACAACTGGGGCTTTGATACAGTGATATTTTAGGTTTGAAAAGATTCGTGTTTTGTGTTTTAGGCCCCAAATCCTGAGTCATATTAAGCAAAATGTGGATCTGTTGGTGTTCAAGTACAATGAGTTACAGGTCAAAGGTTTATGAACACACAGGAGAAGCCTGAGAGTGGGAAAGATTTTAAAATCAGTTATAAAAGAAAATTGGAGGGTTTTTTTCTGTTAACCCTGCATTCTAGTTGGCACTAATTTGCCTCAGAAGTCCTTGGCAGATTTACTTAATACCTACTCCTAATTATAAATGCTGTGACCTAGATGAGGGTTTGCAGGCAGAATACTGCTGCAGAAAGATTGATTTTCGTTTATAGCATCCCCTCAGACTGTTCCATTGATGTCAGTAAGATGCACCATATGGCTTGAAACACTACTTTAGGAATATATAAACTACTTTCTCTTGCATGCACTTTTCAGAAGGTTTTAAGGATCAAGTTTGAGGAAAGGAGTCATCTTTCCACACTGGAAAGATCATTTGAAGCAAAAAAAAACCCCAAAAAAACCCCAACCAACAAACCACCACGACCTTTGTAGCAATTGAGTTATGTCACTCTTGCTGTGGCAGACATGGCTTATCAGGAGGAAACATGCAGGGTTAATTTAAAAGTTTTTTTTCGATGGATCTGGAAGAGTGAGAGTTTCTGGAGCAGACTTTTTCCGAGGCCGATCTTTGGGAACTGTTAGGAAATCTGGAGCATCTGTGGAGAGAGGAGTTGATGGAGCACTAGATGGAGCACTGCGGGTTGAGGAAGGCATGGAAATGTTAGAGATGGATATTGCCGGTGGGAAAATCCCAATCTTCTTGTTGGTAGCTTCCTGAGTGGCTCGTTCAAACTCTCGGACTTCATCCATTGTCATGTCTTCAAAGAGAAGGAACGAAAGACAAAGGCAGGTTAGAATAATTTCAAGTAATCATTTCATTAACTCAGTTAAACTACTTCCATCCACATCCTGAATCAGGGAATGCTTATCATGCATCTCATTAGGTGATTCTCCACATGAATGCCTCCCCATTGTAACGCGGGACTGGAGCACAATAAGCACAATGTAAAGGAAACAAAGTTTTAAGTACATTAATCACGTACTAATGCTTCTTCTGCCTGGATCTGAGCTGAATAAAGATTCCTGCCTCTGTAATTGCTGGGAAAATCCAGCTATTCCACAGGCAACTAAAGAGTACATTTGGATACACAGCAGGTAGAATTTTTCAGAACTTCAACCAAAATACAACTGAAAGGGATTTTAAATTTTTCATTTAGATTATGAGCCCAAATGGGCAAAGGGTTGTCATGGTTTGTTCATCTGCTGTAATTAGCAAGGGATGAAAAATTCTCTCTCCTGCCATTGACTTGTAGCTGCAGCTTCATGCACAGGACCGAGCCTGTCTCGCTTTTCCACTACTACAGCCTAAAGAATTCCATCTCCCCTGACAAAGACACAACTTTCAAAGCCGAGCTTCCCAACTTTCCATCCAGAAACTCCTCTTAAACACCGGTGGGCAAGTGACAAACCCACTGCTCAATTCCCTGCAGAACGCAGGCAAAATGAGATGAGAGACTGAAGTCAGTTCGGAATGGAAAGTCGGGTGCCCAGGACGTGTCCTGAGGTGCCAGAGGTGTCCCGGTGCTGCCAACCCCACAAGAGGGCAGCGCCATCCCAGCATGGACGGGCTCTGCGCGAAACTTCGGTAAAATCCCAGGGGAAGGACATCTGCTACAAACTGGGAAGTTCAGCAGAAAATCAGCAAGGCTTTTCTGGAACCTGCTGCTCCATGTCTGCAGTGCCTGCAAGACGCCCACCGAGCCAACTGAAGGCAATGTTAAGATTTTTGCTGAATGTCAAGTTAAATTCATAAATTTGAAGTATTTCATTAGACCATTTATAGATTCCTTGAGCCACGAAAGCTCAAAAAACCTAGAAATAAAACCAGTAGCCTTTTAATCAATTAAGAAGTCTCATATATTTGAGTGTCTGAAGCACAGGACTGGCAGTGGGGATTACCAAGTGTGTGACAAAATCCTGTCCTTCCAGGGCACTGATGCTTTTTACCACTATGCAGCTGCAGACATGTGCAACCTTGGCTGTCGAAGCAGCTTTATGTGGTGCTCCAACATCACATTAAATAAACAAAAGCGAGCATGGTGCCAGCTGCCTTCGCTCCCCCCTGCACCACATTCCAGGGACCTTTCCAGCCCACACTGCCAGTTATTAGGAGTGAGAACGACGCCTATTTCAGATCTGACAGAAGTGCTGGCAATAAACAGATGGTCCCAGAGGAACTGTACCTACTCGTGTTGGAGAGAGGTTTGAACCTGTTTTGCTGGTTTACATTTCGTTTCACACCCTGTAACAGTGTGTGAGTGTTTCTGCACTCAAAGGGTCCAAAATCCCCCTGAAATCACAGAGATTTTGATTGAGGAATTCTCTACGACGTGAACCAAAAGCTGTCTTGGACAAATGAAGGGGACAGGAAGGTTTCTCAGTGCACTGGCCTTTTAAGTGAAGTCTTGCTGAGTGGAGCCTCCAAGACTCTTCATTTTCAATTCAGAGATGAAACACTTCAATTGACTTTTGCTTTTTACCTTATATTTGCTCTAATTTCCTTCTGCTGTGATATACAGTCAAGTAAAACAGTCCTTACACTGAGCTACAAAGACTCAGATTCACTTTTTTTGTTTTCATTAATAACAACTTCTATTCTGACCTCAATGGCAATTTTTCCACATGGAAACTACAGGTGGCAGACTTCATTCAGAACCAAATCCTGAAGTGCAGAGCCAAAATCTGAAGTAATTCTTTACTAAGGAGTAGCCTTGATGTCAGTGAAGCTGCTGTGTTACAAACACAAGAATTACCTTCCCCGGGACCATGCAGACAACATCTCCTCAGGCTGGTGACAACTGGCACTGAGCAAGAACCAAGGAAAGACTTGGAGCCCTCCAGGCCTTGCCCCACACTCGTTACATGACTAAACCCAGCACCGAGTTCCACAGCACCATTAGCAGAAATAAAGGAATAATGACATTTCAGGAGCAAAGGCCACTGCATCTTCTCTATTTGCAGAGAGTATCAATCTCTAATTTTAGGTCTCTGCTTGTGGGGCCCAAATTAGGGAATTAAGTACTTCATGAAATCTCCAGACTTTGAATCAAAGAACCTACACAGAAACCTGCCCTTTTCCACAAACCACTGTTACATACTTCTGAAAATTAACTTAACTTCCCACCTTGTTGGTAGCTAATCAATGATGGTGACATTAAAGTTACCTTGAAAAGAGTCAGTAATTCATTAGATTTTTTTTTTCCTGGTGAAACAAAGAATGTTGTGAGTCCCATAGAAGTTTTCCACTCCCCATGTTCTTGGCTTTTTGACTGGACCACTGTGAACTCCTGCATTTTTTAACTATTCAAAGAATAGAAAGTGAAAATCCTCTTTAACTTCCTCTTTATGCATCCAACTGAAATTTGAGCATTGTGTTTTCCTGGAAGCCAGGGAGCTGTATCTGAGCCCAACTCCACCCTCCCTTACATAACTGACAGGTTTACAGTGCAAACCAAAGGCAGGATTGCTCTTCATGGAGAAAGATTCTGTTCCTACTGAAGCAAAACCTCCCCAAAATTCCACTGACTGATCAGCAATTGCTTGCTCTTCTCTGGTCTGTGCAGATGTATTGGCTGAGGATGGGCAATATGTTTTAAAAATTGACATACTCTTGCTTTGGCATGGCTCTCTATTTCATCCACAGTAGATGAATGTTGGTTGCAAACTTTAATGTTGGTTTTTTCATGCATATTTTTCTCGTATTCTCGAACATCATCCATAGTCATATCTGTAAAAAGTTCAAAATTGTTGGCATTTTCCATTGATTCAATGAAAACTTCATTTTTTTTTCCTAAGGAGAAGGTTCTAGGAACACAAAGTCTTTCAGCAGAAGCCAACAAAGGATTTTTTAAAAAGCAAGGAGCAACTAGCTTTATGAAAATTGCCTCATAAAGGTAGTTGTGTCAGCCAAGGAAGGTGCGAGGTTAAGTCAAAGGGAGTCAGAGAACAGGAAGGAGTGGAAATTGTTTAGGAGTATCTGTGTAATGTAAGGTAGGCAGGAAGTACTGAAGTGCAGGCCTTGGCAAAGGCCAAGATCTTCTAAAGAGATTTTAGAAGATCCTTTGCAATAAAGGATAGACACAGAAATATTATAAATATTTACTTACCTTTCCAGCACTTGTAAAAAGAGTTTTTGTTAACTTTGCATTGTACATCTCATAACCAGCAAAACTCTTAGTGTTAGAGCCCACACCAGTTTAGAGTCCAAAAACTAACACTTATACTGGTAAGTGAATTAATAGTGACAATGTTAATGGTTGTGTAGCCTCAAGCAATTGAATGAATTATAAGAATTAGAAATACCCCACAAATGAGGCTGATCCCACCAGCAGGATCACTGACCACTGCCCAGCCTGGCTGGGGGTGTCCACCCAGCACAGTCTGTCAGGTGCTGTGGAACACCAGGCAATGGTTACACATTTAACAGGATTTGTCATCAACCACAACTCCAGCAAAAACATCAAGAATCCAATACTTGACTTGTGACCTTACTCTTCTGAGTATTCCCATGCTTTCCATAAATCCACTGGGGAGTAAGGAGTCAGAACAGGAGCGGTGTCAGAGTTTGGTCTGTTCTTTACGGCTCTGGGAACTTCAGAGCCTCGTAAAAACAGCCATCAACTTTTTACTCAAAACACTTAAAGAGCCTTTTATTAGCACAGTCTGCTTGCAAATGGGTGCCCCTTTGGTCATGCACTGTGATCTGCTCTTGAGACTCCCATTTTCCTCAAGTTTATGATGTGCCACTGGGACTTGGGAATTCTTGCATCACACCACTCCTTGTTCTGTGCCATGAGGCTCCTGCTGCATTTTACGAGGCAGCTTTTAAGGCAAGATACAACTTCAGCTGTTACAGTGGCAGCGCAGTGTCATAATTCATCAGTAAAAAGAAATGCAGTCTAAAATTTTGATCAAAAGGAAACATGGAATACCACTAACTCATACTCTTTCAGTCTTTTACTGTTATCTGGAATGAGAAATAAGCTCAGAAGCCGTGTCAGTAACATGCTGGGATGCACTTTGCCAAGCAGAGAACATGCTCTTTATTAGTAAGTAACACCGAGAAAATAGAATTCCTTAAAAATAAAGCTAAATATAGTTTAGTAAATTGAATGACAAAACACATTCATACTTACAGGGTCAGTAACAGCAACCAGTCATGAATATAACACATTGTTTATTACACTGATTATTTGATTCAGTTTAGCTGACTACCATAATCTCCAGGTCTCTCAAACTTTCATTTTAAAAGGTGTTAATAGACACTTAAAAATGATATTTTTGATGCTATATATTGAGTCTTTATTCATATCTATTTTGTTAAGCCCAGATTTTTTAGGTTTTGTACTTAGGCTGATAATTGAGCTCTTAAAAGTACACTATATTAGTTAGCAAAAAGTCTTGCTCTGACAGGAAAAATCCACAAGATAATTGTGTATCACAATATTTCATTTGTGGAAAGAGTATTTTTGACAGGGTGATTTCAGACTCAGGAGGGGAAAATCTATTGTGAAATGTTGTTGAGCTAAACCTACTTGGTGTGTTTAACTTTGTGGCTACTCATTTGTCATCATTATCAGTAACTCTGCTAAAGTGCAGCTGACACTTTGCTCCTCAGTAACATTCTCCATCTCTCACTGTATAGATATTTTGGGTAGACTGGGAGCAAATTTATGGGCTCAATTTTTACAGGAAGTCAGGCTGTTTTATTTAAAGTTACAAGTTTCCCTGACTTGGTACAGGAAAAAAAACGGATTGCTCTAATTCAGGTAAAAAAAGAAACAAATCTGAAATAAAAAAAAAATAGCTCTGAAGAACTCTCTCTCACTGGATATAAAATTCTCTTCCTAGCTTACAGCTATCCCAATAGAAAAGGTATTTTTAGCAGTTTCAGTATCTTTATGACCATTACAGCACAAGATTTTCATGCAGTATTAAATTTATAAGAACACTGTGATTTCAAAAGCAATTTTTTCTCTATTTCCAAACAATGAGCCCACTGAGTTTGTGGTTAAATTCCAGTGCAGGGCTGTGACACCTCTGAGATGTGTTTGCAGCAGTGACTGTTCCTGAGCAATGCACATCTGAGCTCTGATGAGAGAGGTGTCACTCACCCATGAAATGCCCAAATTGGAGTTTCCTGAAGCTTGAGGAGGGTCTAGATAAACATTCTAAATATATTGCCAAATTCCTATTACATGTTACAGGACTGTCTCAGAACCTGTTTTAAGACTATCTGTGATTATGGCTGTGTCTTACAGAAAGTAAATGTAAAAGGTACAAACCCAGTGAGCTCATTTTGTACAATGTAATTGGCTGGTTTGATATTCAGATTACTTTGTCCTACTGGAAGTGCCCATATTCCCACAGCTGGCTCATGGATTCCCAACACTTTCTGCATGCAGCTGCTGCTGAATCAGACCCCGTAGGATTTATGCTTATGTGCATCGTTTTTCAGAAAAGCTCCATCTTTTCTTTGTTGCAATCCATACCAATAGCTTAAAACTTTCCTAAAAAGCTGGAAATGTGTTGGATCAGAGGCCTTAGGAGGGAAATGGCTGCAAGTTAAGGCAGCCTTAAGAAGAAGCTTTATTCAAGCCTGCATGAGGTTCTCTGTACAGATGGCTCCTGCCTGCCTGCAGTGCAGGGTGAGGGCACTGGTGCAGGTACATGGAGATGCTGGGATGGAAAGGCATCCCTGGATGCTGCCAACTGCCTAAATCCAGCATCCCTGGAAGTGTCCAAGGCCGGGTCAGATGGGGCTTAGAGCAACCTGGTCTAGTGCAAGGTGTCCCTGCCCATGGCAGAAGGGTGGAAGGAGATGATCTTTAACATGGTTCCATCTCCTCCATGAACAACTCACACTAGGACCTGGTGATCCATGACAGTAAATGGAAACCTGCTGTTAATTGTCTCAGGCTTTGCATGAGCCCTTTGGAAGGGGCTGGCTCTGGAGGACACTTACCATACCACTCATCCACCCAGGCAAACGCCTGCCGGTGACCGATCAGGAGGATGTCTCTGACCACCTGCAAACAAGGAAAGGGTTAAAGGCCTCAGTAGCAACCAAACACCTCATCCATGTCTTTCAACAGGATTGAAAATGAGAAACCCTCTGATAGTTTTGTGTCTAAAAGGACATGCTGGCTCTCAAGGGCTCCCAGTCCAGCTTCCCACTGGAAGTAGATCTGTTGCCAACACTGAACCATGGCTTTGACTAGCATGGGAATCCACTTGGGAATGTGTACAGAATCCACTACTATTTGGCCAATTAGACATTCTGGATCTCTTCTTTTCCCTTCTCAGTTTTTCAAACATGTAGAAAGTTAATACTGTGAAAAATTTTATCATTTGGCAGTTATGCTATTCATGAATTGATTTTTTTAGTAGACTGATTGGAAAACTTTCCCACTATCTGTTTCTAAGGAATTCTGCACCTCACTGCTCTGTGTATGGGACTCCTGTGTACACAGAAATACTCCAGCTCATATGTTGGTCACAACACTGAAAATGTTATTGATAGTTTCTCTCAACCATAGGCCTGAGCAGCTCTGGGCTTTGTCAAGTTTGTACCCAGAGTGAAGTCCTGGGCTCTGCTCCAGATCTTTCAGACCTTGTGAGAGGTCTGAACAGACTGGCCCAAGCTCCCAGGTTTCTCCACATCCATAGCCACATTCCTGTGAGTGCTCCAGTTCTGCTTATGTGAAGGATAAGAAACAGCTCCTGTTTCACTGACCTTGTGTACAAACTGCTCTACTCTGGTTTGAAGTCCCCAGACTTCAAATTTCACAGTCACAAGTTTGTAGGAACACATAATTGGCTGATGGGTCTCTCTCCAGCCTTCTTTCAATTGGCCCCTCCCAGTTTTCTGTGACTTGAAATATTTGGGATCCTGCAAAACAAAGAAAACACACAGGGAAATGCAGGGGGGAAAGTTGTGTTTGTTAGTTTGCTGAAGTAGAAGTTTCGATGAGACATAAAATACTAAAACATGCTAATAAACATTACGAAAAAGTAATAAGAAATTGACTTTTAACATGCACTAGGATATCCTAAAATCCAAGCCTGGCAGTGAATCGATGGCAGCATACTCTTGGAGATGCATTGACAATCATATCATCCAGGACGTTTTCTGCTACAAGAAAATCTGTTATTGCAAGTCATTACAGTGCAGTGCACTCCAAGGGTTATTCATGGCCTTTGGTGAAAAAAAAAAAGAAAGAAAAAAAAAGTGGCTTCTTCAGAGCCTGCTTTTCCACTGCCCCTTGGTGTGAATTGCTCCTACTTGCTACCCCTGCCTGTCTTCCTGAAATCCTGTCCAGTTGGAGCTTTGACACTTCAACACTGACCCTGACAATGCCATTTTCAGTTTTAAGTGAACTTGTACATCCTAAGCTAAGTAGGAAAGTCCTGCAGTTCAGCCATCTCTGGTTATAACTGAGTTACGAGCAAACACTGAGTAATCCCAGCTCTGTTTCTCTTTCAGGAGCTGGGAAATCAAAGAAACTACAACACTGAAATTACAACATAATTTCATAAAACCATTAAAGGCATTAGTTCATCTTTTTAAAGTTTACTTTCAGCTGTACAAGATACAGTTTTATCTATGAGAGTGTTATTTTCCATACTGATATAATTCTATTTCCCTTTATGTCCAATCTTGCTAATTATATCTTGTAAATAGAAATAATTTACAGCTAAGCACTGATTGTCAGAACTTGAAAATTATGTCATTTCAGAAAATTCATAGTGGAGCTTCTAAAATCTGTCCTGAAGAGTAACCACCAGTGCTCAGCTGTGTTCTTTCCCCAGTGCTGAGGTCTGGGAAGATCCTTTGTTGCAAAAGCAGCTAAACATGTACTTAAATAGTGCTTAAATTATGCATTAAATGGATGACAACCAGGAGAAAAACCACAAAAATTTGATAACTACTCTGATCATAATTTTGTCTCATTCAGTGTGAGCTTATGTATCATCCAGCATTCCTGTTTCCTGCTGTTTAGTTATCTCTTGACTTCTGGTTTTATCATAAACTGAAGCTCTGCCATCAGAGCTTCTCTACAAAGCTCTAAGGAGGTGATAGTCTTTCCTCCCTGTGAAAGTCACTGCTTTTATTGCTGACACAGGCTTTGCAAAGGGGAGACTTTGAGCTCACAGTATAATAAGGTTTCAATGTTAAATCACCATAAAAACAATTCAGCATCATCATTTATCAGAGCAACACCCCCCTGTACGGCACAACTCATGGTCACGGGCTGCTGCCAATCTTCTCACCCAACAAAGCTCAACCACAGATGGATCTACACATTTTCTGGTTGAAAGAGTTGTTTAATAATTGATCATTGCCTGAAGCAATCAATATAACAATAACACTAATAAAAAGAAAAACAGGAAGAAGGCATAATATTCAGAAAGACGTAACATTCTAGTAGGAGGTTCCTTGAGAAAAGAAATAATTACAGAAAATACGATTTCAAATATACCCGCAAAATATTCCAGTGTGAAGTAAGAATCTTTGAAAAGGAAAATAGTTTCCTATAAGTCAGGGTCTGCTCTTTCTTACACACACATACAGAGCTGGTGTGATGGAGCCATTGCCTTGATTCAGCATTTCAGATACACACTTTAATAATTCTGAGTGTTGTACTTTACAACCCTTCAGAGATAACCAGACCTATAATGGAATAACTTCAGTGCAGTCCAAAAGGATTTAATGTAATCAACTTGAGTCAGTATCAAATATTGAGAATTCCTAAATAAACATGAAATAATGAATAACTGCCCTGCATTACTGCTCAGTCCCAAGGTTTATGAGTTGGGTCTGGTTTGGTTTGGAGAGTTTAACCCAGCAGACAAGGGGAGACAGAGTGAGAATCACTCTGAACTTGGTGGCCCACGAATCACCCACCAACTGCAATGCAACTCATCCGTGACATCACTCGCAGGTGCAAATTCCCTTCACAGCACCCAGAGATGGCACCTCTGCATCCCTTAATCCTGTCCCTTTTTCTTGAAGGACATGAGGATTAGTCACAAATTGGCTGGAGAGCTCCATGGGAAGAGCCAGACGATGACGGACGGTACGGGCAACTCACATCAAACAGCTCTTAGGGAAATTCCTGCCTCTCTGAAAACATTAACATATTGGTACTATAAAACTGCAGACTGATGAATGGAAGCCAGACCTCAGAGGAACAGATTTCCAGCCTGCTGTATGAAAGATCAAGGTGTTAAAGACTTTCCTGAGTGCTTGCTCAGGGAGCTGAGACTCAAAGGCTGCACAAGAGCCAAGCAGGGGATGTAAGGCACACTGTGACATTGGGCAAAGTCAACTTGAGAATTCGATGTCTGGGCCATCAATTCAAAGGGCACAAGTGTTTGACAGAGGTGAGCTGTTGTAAGGAAAACTACTGGGCTTTAACCCAGCTGCTAAAAATTTACATGTTTAAAAACATCTTGACTATTTTAGAAAGACACAAATTCTCTCTCAGCAATTGCTTGTGCTATGGATCATACAAGGAAGCCTTTAGGGGAAGAATCTCTACATTCACCTCTGTATTTTGCATGTAATTACTCCTTTCCTAGGCCTCTGCTACTGACCACAGCCATGGGCAGCAGGCCATGCCAGAGGGACTTTGGTAGGACCAGGACTGCTCATCTTTTGCTCTTCAATGCCTGATCCAGAGCCCACTGAAATTAATGAGAACTTGGACAAGAATGATTTTATGTGCCTAATTCGTGGGTTCAAATTGCCAGATTAAGACTCACAATCTGGAATTCTTTCTGCAATTAAGCATATGAGGTCCTTCTATAACAAAAAATGAACAAGGGCTGATACTTTTCCATTAAAAGCAACCAGAAATGATATTGGTACCCAGCAGTGCTTCTCTTGTGGCACACATACTTGAAACTTTTCTTCCTGTGACTAGAAACTGGGCGAGCTGAACTTTGCTCTGACCCCACTTTTATGTTATTCTTTAGATAGTTAATTTTGTGTGTTCCTTATTTTTGCTTTTAGACACCCATGCCTTTCTTCCTAGAGAAGGCATCATCCACAGAATACTGGGTCTATGCACTATTTTCCCCTTGATTTATCTACTGGCAAAATCCTCAATCTGTTTTAAATGTAATGGCATAGCTAAAATCTTTTTGTTTAAATAACCTTCTCGTCCTTTTATCAGACACAATTTATTAGGAAAGCCCATCTGGCAAATCCTTTTGGTAGAGGAGCAAAACCTACTCTGTATTTGCAATACATTATTGCCAGGTGCAGAGTGATTTAAAAATAGCACTTCTGCCAACAGAGCAGAAACATCATAACCCGTGAGCTGGGCTTAGTTGAGAATAAAATGTAAAATTACAATGAAATAAAAGCCCCTGCATTTGGGATATGGTTTCAAACATAGCACTCTCCCAGGGTTTATTACTCAAATCACGAGTCCTGCCTCAACATGGTTATTGTTGGAGTCTATTATTTATCATTTAGCATTTATTTACTTAACTTTCCTCATGGATATCACGGGCATCAGATGTGGAATGGTAACACCCTTTCCAGGAAGCAAACACCAACAGAGCACGGGGTTGTTGCAATGCCTTTTCACAATTAATTCTGAGCTGTTACTTTGCACTTGGAGTTAAATAATGAAATGCATTTGTTGTTTCCAGAAAATCTCCAAATCTGCATGGCACACTTGCCCTCAGCTCTGCCATGGTATCAGGCCTGATTGGAAGCTGCCACTCCACCCTGGAGCTGGCAGCACCTCCTTGTGTGTGCTGGGAGCCTGCATGGGACACCCTGGCAGCCTTGCCACCCTTCTGTCTGCCCTTGCTGCTTGTGTGGCCATTCCAGCACGGGCAAAGGTCCCCAAGCTGAACCTGTTGCCAGAGGTGAAAGTACACCCTGCTTGTGCCACGCATCCCGTTCTCTCCCTGGAAGTACCCAGATGTCCCTGAAACAGATCCTTCCTTCCTTTTAATGCCTGGATTAATTTTTTCAGACTCCTATGGCAATATCACGGTGCTTTTGAAGTGCAATCGTTTTTTCCCTCTTTAAGCTGAAGACCATTTTGTTTGATCTTGAATTTCAGAACCAATCATGGGTTTAATACCTGTCATCTGGCATTTCAGCATCAGCTGTAGTTGCTACGTTTTATATTTCAGCTTTTATAGGGCTCAGGAAAGATTTATTGATGTAAAGATGCTACTATAGACATTTATGTGGAGTCATTTTTTAAGGACTTTTAAAAAAATTTCCATTAAATGGTATTTTCTGGAAGATCCAGCTAAATACTTAAGAACTGTAAATATTTGGACAGTTCTGAGGTGTTAAAATATGATAATCCAGCCAGCCTTCATGTAAACTCACACACTGAGTGAGTAAGGAAAAGGAAATGTCCATACTTTTTGCCATATTCTGCACTGAGCTCCTGTGCTGACACCGTGCCCACACTCACTGGGGGGCTGAGGCAGCTGGATTATTTCAGCTACCATCATTTAGTGATGTGACAGAGGTTTTGTTACTCTGAAAGCACCTGGACAGGGGTAAGGTGGACCTATCAAAGAGCAGCTGTGCTAAAGGAGAAAAGCCAGCAAGGGAAGAAGAAAACTGCAGCAGCTGCATGGAATCTGTTTAGAAGCAGCCTGAAAAGTTTATTCCATTTGTCCAGCTCTCTGTTGCTTTGTTATAAACAGGAAATGAAACACTGTTAATTCTGAGAACTTGAATGTGTTTGCACAGAACATTTTGCTCAGTAGCTCACATCTACAGTAAATGTTTCACTTCATGAATGATTCACTGGAGGCCCTCACGCCTCAGCATAGCTCAGCTTTGTTCTTTTCCATATTTCAGACAAATATATTTGTCTATATAGCTGGTGATACATATTCATCGATGGTAAAGTCACAAGGAAATGACTTCACAAAATGTGCAACTACTCTTACCTGGCTGGTACATTCTCTGTACAGAAACACAAAATTCTGTATTCGATGCAATATGTCCATCCAGATTTGGAAACACACGTGGCTCCTTATAGACAAACATGCAAACCTGTTAGCTGGGGTCTAGAATCAACCTTTCTCCATTTGAAACCTCACATTTAAACTTCTTAAAACTTAAAGGATTAGGCCCACGCTTGTAAGAAAGCCCTGTATTTAAGGTGTGGCTGCTTCACAATGGAGTTTGTAGATGGTCATGAAGTTAAAGGGAGGTCACCTGCTTTGGGATCCCTGAATTGCTGCAGTTTCACCTCCTCCAGCCTTCTACAAGGGCAGAAATCAGCTCACCCCCACCAAAGACAGAACTGGACTCTGTAAGTGTTTGTAACAGCTCACAAAACTGTCTTCTGATTCACTATTGACTCGGTGATTTCAGTCCTCCCGTGCACACTGCCAGATAAGCCCTTCATCCTTAAGGGAATCCCAATCACTTGGATGATTCTGTTCAAGAAATCCCTCAGTATTATTGGCAGAGGCTCCCTTAAAGTGTCCTGCAATGAAGCAACAGCCCTCCTTAAGCCTCCAGCTAACTGGATGCTTCACTTTCCAATTTTAGTTAATATTTAGAAGGAGAGAAAAGCAAATATGCACAAAGTTGAATTCAATCATTTTCCCTTCACCCAGGACATTTTCGTGGAACACATTTCCTCTCTCAGCACCGGTGAGAATGAGCTGTTCAATTCAAACAGAATATTATACATACAAGGATGGTTTATACGTTTTGTCTTTTTATGTGTGAATCACTATTATGTAAATGAAAATGGAATCTATTCATAAGATTCATGTCAGGATGACTGAAAAACTTCTTTTCAGATCATAGGTGGCAGGACGCAGTGGCTTTGTCCCTCTACCATCAGGCTCATAAGCACCAGCACAGGGCGAGCAGGGGAAGTAGTGTGGGAAGGGTTTGAATTATTTAAGCCACTCTCTAGTATGCAGTATTACAGCTAAATAATGACATTTGCTGTTATATCTGAAGTATATTTTTAATTGAAGAGGAATGCGCTTTCGTCAGGATGTAAAGAAAATTAAAGCTCATTTCTAGAAGCTGCCAACCACGCTGCCCCTGATAAAGAATATGCTTTATTTTAAGCCTGTGAAAGAGCCACTGAAATGAAGAGATTACTGACATGCCTGAAGTTAAAATTGTTCTCATTGGTCTTTCTGGATGGGAGTCAGGACATTTATCCTGTGGGATCTAATTGTTAAATCCTGAGGATTGCACTTCACTTTTAGTCTTTAAACTTAGTATCAGTTCAGATTACATGATCTAAAAGCAGCCAAATTGTTGTTATTAGTGCAACTAAAATGCCTTTCAAAAGCTTACACTAACTGGGCTTAGTTATCTCTCAAGCTGCTATTTTGGAGACACAAACCCTTTCTCATTTGCATAGAATTACTGTTCTGATTGAAAACAGACAGAAATTACATTTGTGAACATTAAAAATCTTTTTATAGTCTCTAAATTATGTAAGAGGCCTCATCAGAAATGGGAATTTAGCTTCATGTTCATCATATGGTAGCATAAAAACCCTGTAGTTTGTAAACTTTGGAAGATCCACTATTTTCAACTATCATTAATTCACTATCAATTACAGCATGTGCACAGTTAAATGCTGAAGGTGTTACTGCTCTGTATGAATTCTGAAACAGAATTTGGTAGTCAACAGAAAAATCATCCATCAGTACAGAAAAAAACAACAGATGCTGGGCTATTTTTGTTGTTTAAACTCCTATAAAATTCCATTTCGCTTGGAATCGGGTCTTTAGATTTGTCTTTGAAACAGCAACACAAAGACTCTGAAATGCTTTTCTCCTTTAAGATGAGCTTGGTTTTCTGTATCCCTAATCATAAGGAAATTATGCTTAATAGTTGGCTATTAAAAATGAGCAGGAAAGTTGCAAAACTGGATGCTACCTTTGTGTTTACAATTTCTGAAGTGCAGAGACTGAGATGAAAAATTTCACAGGATTTCTTTAAAGTACAGTCAAATGCTGACCTGTTCCATTAGCAGCTCATTCCTAAATGGAGCCAGAATCCGTGGAGCTCAGATAAGATGATGGGACCAATAAGCTGTTTCATGAGGTGTTATATAATTTTTGGTACTAAACAGATGGGTTTCATTATCTAAGGAAAGCAATAAAATTACTTTTCATTCTGCTGTAGACTCAGTTTTGGTTTATGACCCGTACATAACATTCAAAATAGGATCTATATAAATGGAAGATAACAAGTACTCGACTTTTTTAGTCCGAAAATCGTGTCTCCTATAGTATAGAAATATATTCCTTGGCAAGTCTTCACCTTCTATCCTAAAAATGATTATGTAGTCTCGTTTTAGATAGTTAAACAGCTGCCATACTCACTGCCAGCTATGAATATAGACTTGGCTCCAGAGGCAAATCATATCTCCAAAATTAAATGCGAGCATAGATCCGATCATTCCTCTCTAGCTGCTTGTTGTGAACCATCATTTTTCAGCTCTGAGATTAAAACATTGAGACCTCATCTTCATTTGCATGGTGGCTGCTGATTTCAAACAGTGAATTGCATTGACCTAGAAGAAACAGGCTCTTCAGAGATGTGCTCCATCAAATATACATGGGAGCAATGTCTGAGGGAATTTTCAGAGAGTGACTGTGCCTGCTGCCATTGATGCTTTCTGGCAGATCTGCTGCGCTCTGCAGTGTGCTTCAGTCCCTCTTGGTCTTGTGTCATTGTTCCCCTCAAGGAATTGTGCATCAGCCCTGTTGTCACTGCAGCACATCTGTCCTTTGCTGGGCTTGGGCTCTTTGCAGGACTTACTGTTCGGGGTGGGATGCGAGTAAGGACAGCAGGGGTGTTTAAAACTGCTCAGATTGGCAAACTCTTCACTGAGCTTCATAATGCAAAGAAAAGGCCTTTTCTAGTTTGGACTAATTCAGCTGAATATCAAAGGTCTGGTACAGGATGTGTTCTGATAAGGGTAGGAAAGCATTTCAAAGAATCATCTGCATAAGAAACTGTTGGGCAATCTAGGCAGAGGGGCTGCTGTCTGCTTCCCCCCTGACCAAATGCTTTTGAAATATTACTGACCACCAAGATTTTATACAAAAATAAGACAGTTTTGATTCCTATCCAGGCTCTTCTAAAGCCTCTTACCTTCCCTTCCTCACCAGTTTGCAGCCAAGTTGCCTCTTACCTCTGATTCCTTGTAATAGCGCTCGGGAATCTCATCACTGGCAATATCAATAAAGCAGACTTCTCGCTCCAGATCTTTAGCTTCTTTGTCAAAAATCTGCAAGAGTTAAAGAAATTCAAGGCTGTTACAAAACAACACCCTCACAAAATCCACCCGGAATAACTGTTACAAGCAGTTTCAATGACTTGTGCAACAGAATGTATTTCAGGCTTGTGCCTGAACAGCTTTGTGTAAGATACTCGAGTTTTTGCAGGAACACGGTCACATTCTCCACCCTACTGAACACATCGTGTTCAGCACTTCCTGCTCCCACTGCTGTTCTTCCTTGGATTCTTTGGAATGGAGACCTTCATTACAAACAGTAAAGTCAACAATTTGGATTGGTTTTACTGTATTCTCCAATCTTTGTACTAGAGTCTGTCACTGCGTAAAAAACCCGACTCTCTGGACTCGGGGTGTTTTCACCCTTTTCCCTCTAAGGACTACAGCGACGTGCAGGTGTTTGCTGGGAACACTCAGTCTAAGCTGTTCTTACACTGAGAATCAAAATTTTGGTTGAACTGCATCAGTGGAAGCTGCAAGCTTCCCCCATCCACCTGTGCACACACATTTCAATCCTTCAGGACCTCGTTCGGCACAGCAAGTCTCCTGTTCTATGCAAGGCAAACGATGGGGATATTTTGAAAATCCAGGTCATTTGCAGCTGCAGCGCAGTATCCTTCTGTGCCTGTGTCCATAATTTAATTATTTAGGCATCTCAGTGACCCATGTGACTTCCACTGTGCCTGCAATACATTTCCCTCATGATTCTGAGACTTGGAAACAGCGCTGAGTTAAAAGGCTACCATGAATTAGTGCCATGAAATTCAGGGAAGTTGTGCATCCACTATCAGGATCAGTAACAAGCTCATAATGTGCTTTTTCCTTTGGGGCACAATGTTCTATAGCTGAAATTTCCAGGAAGCAAAAATATTTTTGTTTTTTTTTTTTTTTTTTTAATAAATGCAGTGAAAGCTCTGTTGATTTAATTTTAGAGGAACAGTTAAAAATACAAAATGCCAGCAACTCTTTAGTAACAGAAATGCTACTTCATTACTTGTGAAAGCATTGGGGCTGCCCATTTAAAGCCTTCAAAAAGAGCAATGGACTCCAGTGAACACAGGAACCAGCTGGTAGGAAGAACACTGCTCGGGAAATCATCCTTCAAATACAGGCAAAGCTGAAGTTTGACTCTACAATTTTAACTTGGTCTTGGTAGTGAATAAAACAGGCAACACTGAATGCTCACTGAGCTGAGTGTAACATGTTCACACATCTGACACTGCAGAAGAACTGAGAAAAAGAAACTCCAACCTGGTTTTATTTGTATTATTATCATTCTCCAGTCGTTGTTTTGCAAAAGATTATGTTGATTATTTGAACAAATTGGTGCTGGGCAGCCCTTCCCCTGTAGTGCTCCTTCTCTGAATTGGGTACATTGATGTAAATCACTTCTGTGTTTATATTTATAATATAGGTCACCTTTTATAAGCTTCCCCGCTTGCTTTTTTCCTAAACAAATACAGAAATACAGAGCAGCCCGTGATGAAATCAGTTGAACTATTTCTGGAACAGGATGTATTTCACCATAATCCCTATAAAATAATGGAAATTGCTCTTACATGGACATTACCAGGTCAGCTGAGGCTCTGAATCTGCCCATGGTTTAGGTACAAGCCCCATAAATTCAAGCACATGCAAATCTCTGCCCATTTGCAAGGACCTAAATGGAGATTATTACCCAGTATCTTATCCAAAGAAATGTGCCCTGCTCTGTCCCAGGCTTGATCCACATATTTCACCTTATATGAAAATAGTTCTAAATTCCTTTTCTCTCTTTAAAATGCTGTGATGGAAGTGGGGATGACAGATGCCTTTGCCAATCTGTCAAAACCAGGAGGAATTTTTCAACCATTTCAACGATGCCTTATTTGCTGCCGAGGCTGTCTCTGACCATTTCCTCTATTCCAGAAGTTTGCTGAATGACATTCTCACTTCCCTTTGCCAGCAGAACTTGTTGTCTAATCATTTATGCTCCCCTCTTTCTCAGATTGTCCTCACAAGATTTGCAGCTAGAGATTTAATCTTCTCATTCTATCAGCAGTCAGAAATAAGAAGTCATTAGAGAACAAGACTGATTTCTTTCTTAGCTCCAATTCTCTTATTGCCTCTCCTAGCCACAGAATCTTGGATTGCCTGAAACCCTGTAGGGAGGATGGGTTTATTGTGGTTGGGATCAAAGAGACTAGAGAAACTTAAAAGATTTAAGGGAAAAGATTAAAGGCCACAAAAAGAAGCATAAGGCTCCCAATCTGTGCAAATGTGCAGAAACTGAATGGTGAGAACAATCTGTGTTAAGAAGATGATGTAGAAAGACAGAATATTAAATATTATATTGGAAAGAACTGGACAGGCTTTACATTTGGAAGCCAAGTAATTAATTGAGATTAAAATACACAATCAAATGGAAAACAAAGAGCAGCTGAAGACTGAAGTGGCCTTTTTGCTGTGGGTTTTGGTTTTATTTTTGGGGGAGTAATGTGACAGCTTTTTTACAACAAACGTTTATATACTTCCCCTTCCTAAGAGGAACGAAAACTCCACAGGATTTAGACTACATCACCCACAGAATGACAGAAAGTGGGAGAAAGGTTTCGACTGGTTCTTCTTTATGACTGTCAATGGTTTCTTCTGGTGAAAATTAAAAAAAGCCAAAAAACCAAACAAAACCCCCAAAACAACCAAACCCCTCCCCCCCCAACCAACCAACCAACCAACCAAAAAGTCAAACCCAACCAACCAACCAACAAAAAAGCTCACAACCCCTCTTCCCCCCAAGCAGGTGATTCCAGAACCTCAAGAAAGACAGCTCACACAGGATACTGCAGAAATGTAAGTCCTGGTGTACTTAAATTTCATTCCCTTGCTTCCCTCCTGCCCTACAAGGACACGTCCTGGCACATCCTTTCCTAGTGACTTCCCTTTTCCTGGTAGCCACAGGAACACAACAGAAAGTCAGGTTAGGAGATGATGGGAAAATTAATATCCTCTTTTCTACAAGAGTTTTTTCCTACTTTTTCCCTTTTTTTCTATTTTCAGGCTAAGTTGCTGGCTTCAATTTTATTCAGATGTCATTTACCTAAAATTTAACTTTTATGGCCAATCTCCACAGCTAACCTGGACTGGATATAAACAGTGTAAAGCCAGATTCAGCTGAATGCATTGATTCCATCCACACTGGCAAACTCCTCACTCATCTGCACCACCAGGACTCTGAGGGTCACATCTGTGCCCCTGGCTTGGCTTTGTTTCATAATACATGATTCTCTCTTGTGATGTTTTGTTTCCATCTTCAAGAGCAAAGGAGCTATCCAAGGGATTACCAGCTGGAAAGGTGTTTGGCTCTGTCATTATTACAAAATGGTTTTTTTCCCAGCCTAAACACGAGGAGTTTGTGGTCAGAAGGCTGTAGAGACAGCTAATTCATGGCAGGGCTGTAATTGTGGGAAATATTGCAAGAATAATCCTTTTCTTCCATTAAAAAAAGGCACAAAATAGGCACTCTCCACCCTGAAATTCTCATCTCTGCAGATTGCCACGGCCAGAACCACTGGCTACTGCCCAGTGTGGTGCCACACACCTTGAGCAGGTTGTGCTCCACTGGAGCTCTCGTTTTTCTGAAGGAAAACTCTAACTTGGAACTCGATCCACAGAGTTTATTCAGTGTGTAACTTTTCAGTAAGTCATGCTCCAACCTCAGCTACTTCCAAATTCCCTTAATTTCCTTTAGAGATTTATTTGGGCAGAGATTACAGGAATTGACCGATTTCAAACCTGTGCACTGGATAAAACTATTTATGTGGACACACATAATTGGGAGCAATTTTTCTACGGAAAAAGGTTGAATCTCTCTTTGAGAACAGAGAATTTGGCTCGCTGAACTAGCTGGGAATATCCCTGTGTGCCACGGAGTGGGAGAGGCAGTTACATATTTATCTGCAGCCTTGCTCCCTGCTCCTTTTGATCTCCATGTCACGACTCCCCTATTATTCCATCTCTTATAAAATATCTCATTAAGATTTGTACTTTCTGGACAGAGAAATGGATTTTTATGTAATTATGTCAAAGTAGCTATGCTTCCAAGACCGTAATAGACTATCTATAATATTTACTGGGATTAGATTTTTTAAGTCACATCTAGTTCAAGTGCCAGATTTACTGACTAACTTCAGTAGTTCATTTAGAAAAATCAAAAAGTAGAGGCACAACCATATCACTTGTTCACACTCTGTCAGTGTGGGCCTTGTCATATGTTCTGCGATAGCCATATATGCTTGGGACATACGATCTCAGTTCGACAAAGAGAGCTCTTCACTCAGGAGGAATTTCAGCCTCACCTTTCCACTCGTTTGCCTTATCTTTTGAGACTTCTTAGAGGGGGAAAAGCTTCATAAAATCAGGATTTTTTCATTGCAAACTATGGGATGCTCAATACCATCATACAGGAGAAGTCCAGGTGCAAATAAAATCACCCTATAAGTGTCCCCTGCTTTGACTTTGCCATATTTTGAGTGATGCCCAGCAATCCTTTTGACAATTTCCAGAATGAGATCCTGCAGTGCAGTGAGGCTAAACCAGGGCACAGCTGAATCCTTTTCAGCTGAAATCAGTGTTTCAAGGCAGTTGCCTTAAATAGTGAATTTACATTTAATTTCCATGTGCTATATTCAATTTTGTTACAACCTAGTTCCACATTACTAAGATAGGAGACAAAAATAGAGAAAAAAACCCACCCTAAACTCAACCAAACTAGAAATGGATTTTCTTTTTAGCTGCCATACCTAAAATTTATTTTACTTTAGTTTCATAATCAAGATCCAGCCACTGAGTTTTCCAGAGAAAAATGTTATGCTACAAACAGCAAGGCACTGGAAGTTTTACATACAGTGAATTTTTATTATTGACAACCTTTGAATTATTTGACAAGCTGTACTTCTTTTGCTTTCCCCAGACACCATCAGATGGCCAAAAAACACTGCCCAAATATCAGCAGCAATTAATTCTGTGACTAAAAAACAAAACAAAACAAACCAACAGAAATCAGTCAAACATAATGATCCTTGTGCAACAAATAGGAAAACTGAATGTCTCTGTGATTCAGTGATTTGCTTGAGCAGTGTCTGTCCCCACTCTGCCTTTCCTGCACCTTCAGCTGCTTTGCAGACATTGTCCCCAGTACCAGAGTGTGACACGCAGGGACAGCACGGCGCTGCCGCGTGTGACACGGCTGGGCTTTGATTACAGCAGCCACTGGAGCCATATGGTGGATCCTCTGTCACCAACACAGTTGATTGTAATGCACAGTTGGTGCATTCCCCACTAAAAGGAAAAAACCCCAAAATATGTGTCTCTAGTATACACTGAAATGGTAAGAAGAAGAGATGGGAGAGAAGTGAGAGCAGGATGGAGTTTGACTAAATTAGCCCTTTGTGACACAAATACTGACCAGTCAATGCACTGTTGACAGAAAATACCTGTGCAAACACAAAAAGAGCTCAAGGAAGTCTTCTCATGGAAAGTACACACCCCATTTATTGACACACAAGCAGTAACTCACACCCTCCTGCCCAGATTTCTACCAGATTTCAGTAGATAACCCTAAGAAATCTCTTGGATGTACCTTATGTTTTTAATATTCAGAATACAGACTTTGTGTATCTATATTCGAATTCCCAAAGTGCTAATTTTCCTTATGGGAGACGTGTGTGATCCCTGTGCTCTTTCACACTTGTCTGTGCTCACTGAGGTTGTTGGCTGTAGGCACCTGCACTTCCCCCTGCCCAGCACTGCCCACTGTGACCCCGACCAATGGAAGCAGCTCAGGATGCAAAGGGAAGCAATATTGTCACGTACTCTACAGATGCCACCCCCTGTGCCATTTACATCTCATGAAACATTCTAATTTTTAGAAATTCCATTTTGTAATTTAAAACAGAAGTAAAATCAAAATAAAATTTCTCTTTAAGAAGCTGACTTTTTAAAAGACCTGCAAGAGGAAACACTGACTGGACTGATTCACTGGTCCAGTTTCTGACAGTGTTAATGAAGCTGCAAAGCTGCAAGGTAGCAGGGACAATATTTGATGTACTAACATGTTCATCCAACACTGGCTGTTTTTCTAAGGACAGAGTTGCCATGGAACATCTACATGGGATACATCAAAATCAGCTGAGCACTGAAATCACAGCTGAATGGATTTATGGTTCTGCACTACTACACAAGGTTACCTAAATAAAGACATTTATTGTCCATTGTTCTTTCTGTCAGTGTTTGTATTTGTGAAAATCAACTGCAAACTTTAACAGATTGCAACAAGAGTGCTTTAACAGATTTAAAACAGGCTAAAATGATAATGAAGTCTAAGACACAGAAAAATCAGGTTCCAGAGCAGATACCATCTTTCACTAGTATCTTCTATCATGCCAAATGGGAAGAAAAATGAGTGGGAACTTTGCATCAAGATAAATTGTAATACTTAGGTAGAACTATACCAGACAATGCAACATGTTACATAAAATAATTCTAATAACATACCAGCCTACCAAACGACAGGAACCCAAGACCATTTATATTGCTTTCTTCCATGGATCAGTGGAATTAGTTTTAGTATCCTTATATCTAAGTATTGTTTTTTACAATCAATATCTACTTTATCAGACAGTATGGAAATGAAGAATAGATCAGACTGCAAAGATTTCAAAAAACCTTTTTTTTGATCATTCAAAAATGATCCAAAAAAAATTTGAGAAATTGCTGAGTTAAAATCAGACTTGTATGATTGCCCTTGTTACTGTACCATTAATATTCATTCAGTCTATTTTGCATTACAACTGCAAAATTTACGAAGTATTTTTCAGTTTAATTATTTCTTTGTCAGACAAGGCTGATAGTAGCAATGAAGGAAAATACAGTGTATCTATGGAAATCTAAAGGAATGGATGCTATGCTTCCTGTTGTTTTCTAACCAGACAAACAGTGACATTTCATCTAAACTCATCTGACACAAAGGAGAAATCCACTTTGCAAGTTCTTAAGGGAAGTTTAAGCCTGCCCATTGAGCAATGGAATGAGGTTGACTCCTACTCCTAGTTCCAAGGTGTTTGGATTAACAGAAGCCTCTCCATATCTACAAACCTTCCAGCATTTCAGTGCTGTACCAGTCATGTCTGTGGCCCCATGTCAAGGTCACGGGAGCATAGATCTTCCATTGGTTTATTGTGTTCACACCAGTGAACAGCATAGCTCTCAGAATTACAAAATCAGGGAAATTAGGGCTGGAGTGCAACCCTCTAATTCATCTGCTCTTTCTCCTCCTCAGTTCAAGTAAGGGTCAGTGAAATCTCTTAATCTAGGTAAACACTGGCTTAGTCTGTGACTCAGGTGCTGCAATAGAAAGGTAATATGATATCACCCCACTGGCACTCTGGTAAAAATGACATTGGAAGAGCTGGATTCAAGCAGAATAGAGTTTCTTTGATTTACATCACTGGAGTGTCCCACCTCTGCGCCACTTTCATCTTAAATTCCCTGGCTGGATACTGTTCAGGCTTGATTCACAGTATTTTAGCCACAAGCTGACACACTGAAAGAATTCACTCTGCTTAAATAGCTTCAGTTCTTCCTCTGTCAGACAGCAGCCCAGATCATGTCTGCTCACTGCTGACATTATAATGCACCAGAAAATCAGTCTGCACCCTCCCAAAACCTAAGGTGTGGGCTTGCTCTGAATTAAAGTGCTGCCAAAAAGCAGAAGTGAACATTAAAAAGTGCATAAATTACACAATGTTCATCTACCTGGTAATGTAACACACTTCTTTTTAACTCACTCACTGATCTGGCTTAGAGTAGCAGTGACTGTGAGTGGTCGGTATCTGGTAGCTAATAGATGATCTCTGTCATGGTCCCAGTGGGAAAGTGTCTGCATGCCAAAAGCATTATTCCAAATTCCACCTTGTTCTTGTACATGTAATTATTCTGCCATAAGCAGTGCAACAGCTGTCAGCCTCATGAACAGGCAGGCCCAGGGGGCTGAGGGAAATGCACCTCCCACCTGGAGAACAGAACACGTTCCTCTTACCAAGGCTGCTGGAGGGATACCCCAGGACACTGGAAGGCTATGCTCAGACCCCTTAAAATCTGCTTGACTGCCTTTTCCCTTCTCAAGAATGAGTTCAAGCATCCCTTCATTGGGTCTCTGTATTACAGATCAAACTTCCAGACATTTAAACTTTATTTCATGCCTACAAGAAACTTCTTCCCGTAAGTCTGCAGCCAATGCATACCAAAATGAAACAGGGAGAAACATATTTGTGTATGAACCCAAGGGTTCAATCTTTACATGCTGGGCTTTACTGAAAGTTATTCTTTTTTTTTTTTGCAAGGTGTTTGACTCTGCTTTGCTCTCTGTCTGGACAGCAAAGTCTGACTGACCTCCTGCCTTCTGCTGCTGAGCCTCTCTGAGCAGCAGCTGCTGGCAACTCACTCCTGCCCTTCCTCTAGAGAGGATTTCACATAGTTAATTGTCCCTCTCATCTCTAAGCTCTAACTCTGAAAACTTTTAAACTTCGGGTAAGGGACTGCCAAAAGCATCATCTAACTGCACAGCCATTGTTCCTGAAGCTGTTCTCTGAGATCTCTCATATCTGACCATTGTTTAGTTTCCTGTTTGTTCTTCCTGACACCTCCTTGGAATTCAACCCCCTTTATTCAGAGATAATAATGTAAAACACAGAAAGTGGAATACAATTACACCAAAAAAAAAAGGAGACAGTCATCTTTTCTTTACTTTCCATTTATGCTCATCAGGACTAAATTCACATATGTAAATTATGTTATGTTTAGAGAAGGAACAAGTAGAATAGGAGAGGCAGAAAGGAAGGTGTGTATACAGATCTTTCATCTCCTGGTGCTTCAGAGGTAACTCCTCTGCAGCTGCTCAAGACCAGAACACCCAGGGAGGGGCACAGGCACAGGTTGATGGGGCCTTTTTCCCAAACTGAGAGACCTAGAGGCCCCAGACACGGACTGTGGTCAACAAAGAGGATTAAATCAAATTTTGCACAAGGTGTCATACTTACACTGTCATTGCTTCCTTTGTTGTCCTCATATTTTGTCTCTATATGAATGGAGAATTTAGGCAAAAACGAACACTGCAACAAAAGAAAAGCATGTTTAACACAAAAAATACGCCTTGCTTCATCAGCTGACATATTCAGTACACCCCTTTTGGTATCAGCTTTCTTAATTTTTTCAGATTACTTCAAGAAAAAGAGTAAACGTTCACAGAACGTAAACCTGAAAGGTTTGATGATTCTGGAGGGATGCAGAGATTCTATCTAAAAGCCAGAAACGATAATGAAGGTATAAATAAATCAGTATAAGCACTCTG
This sequence comes from Edolisoma coerulescens, assembly GCA_013397115.1. NCBI lineage: Eukaryota > Metazoa > Chordata > Aves > Passeriformes > Campephagidae > Edolisoma > Edolisoma coerulescens. Next base: position 774,824 of record VWZW01001414.1, on the reverse strand, counting down.
GAATAATTAGATGCAATGGTTTTCATGCTCATTATGCCCAGGAGTATGAATGTCCTGAATGTCTTGCTAGAAATTCAATTCACTAAGATCTTGAGAGCAACTCAATATCCCTCATCATAGGCCAGTCTATCCTCATATAAAATAACCCAAGGACACTTCACCAGATGCAGGTCCTGACCAATGCTTCCATGTGTGAGGGCTTGTCTTAATTTTCAGTGAGAAATGAATTTTAGCATAATTTCCTATTAATGAAATTAAGATGGATTATGAGCCCCTGTGAAACTTCCTTTATACTAAATCCAAATAAATCTTTAGATAATAATGCAAAAAATATACACCAATGTTTTTGTTAAAGATTAATATTCTGTATTTACATGAGAGTAAACTTATTTTTCTGAGCATTGCTTAGCTTAGTTGGCTTATTTTTACTAGAATTTGTAATGCTAACCCTAACCCAGCATAATTCCAACAGAATAAATATTTCAAATGTATCTTATTTCTCATTTCACAGTTCTTCTTTCAAAGCAAGTTTTCAGACAGGCAGATAGAGCAGCTGTCTAACCAGCTCTAAAGGACACGAGTTCAGCATCTTTCCTATTAGTCACCAAGCCTTTCCTTGCATTAACTGCCAGTTCCTTGTATGATGCATCACTAATCCCCTATGGCAAATGACTCCTTCCTGGGCTGTACATACAGGTTATACAATGAGGATGTTTGGATGCCTCAGTGTTCACACTGCTGTTGGTCCAAGTTCAGGCTTGAAAACATTTGGAGAGTTCTTCCAAGGGAGGGGCTGGTGAGTAAGGGAAGAGGGGATTTAGGAGGCCAGGTGTAGTGCAACAATTGAAATGAGAAGGCAACTCCTTGGAGACTGCAGCAAATACATTCCTCCTTCAATGGTTATCACCCAACAAGTCATTGTTCAGTCTTCTTCTGATCACAGGATATCCAGTACTCAATAAGCTCATCTAGAATCAATCCTTGTTGAAAAAACAAGTGAGAAAGTTTCCTCAAAATAAGGTCCTGGTGCCATGGAAGGCAAAACCCCTTTCGTGCTGTTGATCTGAAGCACAGCTGCAGTTTCAGAGGAAATTATGAATAAAGCCAAATGCCAGATTTCCTTTTTACCTTGGTATTAAAGAAATGCCTGCTATTTTCAATCACTGTCCAGAGGTTGCCAGCAGTGAGCCAGGTCATGACACCGAAATGTCACCGTTCCATGTATTGAACGTGAGGCTGCGTTGGGCTGCCTGTAGCAGCTCAGCAAGCCACTGCTTGAATCTAGTTGTTGATTCCTGTGACCCAGAATCTAAACTCTAATTAAAACAAGAGATCTTTTAACCTTGTATTTCAAAAAAGAAGCATTAAGAAAAGACCAAGGATCCTTAGAATAGCATAGAAGAATGGTAAGTGCCATTTACCTCAAGCCACCTCATTAGAGAGCCACTTTCTGTAAAGCCACCCACAGTCAGCCTCTCTGTGTGTTTAGTATGAAGGAGAGAACTGTAACAACCTAATTTCAGATTATAAATGGTAACATGGGTTTACCCCAAATGAAAATTCAAATTCACCAGAAAGTCCTCCACCGCAAAAATCTCTCTCAGAAACTCAACTGACTGGCAACCACTGCTCCAGCAGCTGTGGGGGGTCTCGCTGCCTTACAGGAACACTTAGCAGGGTCCAAATTTTCGAACATTTCACAGAATGTGTCTCATGATTCATCAGCTGCACTCTGACTAATTGGCAGAGGGCTCTGGCAGAACCAGAAAACTGTTTATGCATCATTCAAAAGACTATTATTCATCATGCAAAAAGTCGGGTTTTTTTCCCCTCAAATGACCACATATTTACTTAACTGGGGATTAAAATTGTTATGCAACAGTCAGAATCAAACTGGGGAGTGAATAGTAGGTAATAAACCTTTTAGTAGATTCTTCTTTTCTTCTGAGCACCACTCCCTTTCTGCTCTGCCTCCTCTGGGGCCCGTGTTCTTCCAGCACTGACCTGGAGGCGATCGATGCCGAGCACACATGGGAATGCACAGGGCACTGTTTCCAGCTCTTCAGTTCACTACCTCTACAGATTGCAAGGCTCCTCTTGGGAATAAAATAGCGGCAAATTCAATCTTTAACTTGAAATTAAACTTAAGTTCTACAGAATAATACAAAATCTTCAGTCACAGTGTCTTCAATGATAAGGTTTCTTTGTGTAAAGCTCTCAAAGGAGGTATCTTAGGTATTGTCACCTCCAGATTTTTTAGACATCTTATAAACTCCTTTAAAAATTGTTACACCCCAGCACACCTGTGACACTCAAAAACAAGTAAGGGGAATATTCCAGGTTTTCTGTTTGTTTTCCTAAACTTTCTATATTTGGAACCTCAATTTTGGAAGAACCAGGAGAGGTTTAAGGCTCAAGAGAGCACCCAGTCCAATAAAGGGAGTCTGCAACAGTAATTACCAGCCGTGAGCAGGGGTATTTCCACGTTACAACGAAGGGAATGAAAGTGGCATATGGAAAGCACAGCCTGCAGTTGCATTTGCAATTCCCTACATATAACCTCTTGAAAAACGAAAGGCCTATTTTTAGCATGATGATTGATTAGTGTTGCCATAGCAATAAGCAACACTTACGAGAACAGGGTAGAACCGAAGTGTGCCAAAACACTTGCCAAAGTCTTAAAGAGACAGTCAAACACAGGGTGTGTGACAATCGTTTAACGGACAGGACTGTCAAATTAACCTTTGCACAGTAATTACACCTGGGGTGGCTGTGGGAATTACTGGAGGTGTCGGCAGATATGTTGATCTGAGAGAGGTTTCTTCACCCTCTGGAATCTGCTTTGTGCAGGTGATGCCAGTTCATCAATACTGTTGCAGCTGGTTTCATTTTCCATGAGGTTTCTGCCTGCAGAATGTTCAAAGACCTGCTAGAGGCTTCATCCTTGCTCTTCACCTCTCCTGCTCCTTGTGAATATTAATCCACAATCCTTGGCCGTTATTTCTGTACAGTAAAAATTAATCCCACTTTTTTTTTTTAAGCAGCAGAAGCAGATTGCCCTAAATCTTAACATAAAAGCCCAGAAAGGCAGACATTTCATGTAAATGTTCTCTCTCATCTTCCACCACTTCTCAGACTGATGATTTTTTTTATTTGGTCACATATGCATTATTTTGACAACACAGGTGGAACTGGATCCTTTAGAGAGCAACCTCCATGGAGCCTACAGACAAAGAACACCGTGACTGCTACAGTGAGGTGAGAGTGTTCAAGCAAATGAAATCCCTTCCATAGGGTAACTTCCAGATATCACATCCTTTAAATTCAAAGTTTTTGGGCACTATTTTGGTACTGAGGGGGTAACAACAGAATTTCTTTATTGAAGATCAAGAACCTGGGAAAGAGAAATGGAGTCCCAACTTTGCTGTAACAGACAAAGGGGATGTGGGACTATGGAGTGATGGAAGGTGGAATATTCCATGTTTTTTGGAAAACGGCCACCACGTTATTGCCTCTCCTCAGACTGCTCCAGACAGCTCTGCATGTGAGCCCCCAGAGCTGCTGTGTGATCAGATCACCCACGGCACAAACCAGCATCAATCAGGGTGAGAAGGCTGGAGGAGAATACACGGAAAGGGCTGGGCAGGGTGATGGCAGCATTTGGAAGATGTGACTCAGTGAGAAGGAGGAGAATTTGGAAAGCAAGATAAGCACAGGAAGGTGGCAAACAGCAAAACAAAAGTGCTGTTGAGTGGAAGGAAAAAGAACAATGCAAAAACAGGGCTTGAAAATAAACAAGGGAGCAAAACTCTCATAAACAAGCCGAGGAAGAAAACCACTGTTTGTATTGTATACAAGATCCTGAAGATGGAACGATGAGTAACAAGTTGCCTCCAACCACTATAAAACTCTTATCTCTGGCTTTGCCTTCCCTTAGGATCTCTTCCTTTGACACATGGGAACAGTAACCTGCTTATTGAGGAAGAAGGGAAGTGAAAAGCAGCGTGCACAAGTGGAAATGACAGTCCCATCCATCAGAGAGGGGGCTGGATTGCTTTGGAATAAGCCAGTGCTGGAAAAACGGAATTCTCCCAAGCAGTTTGAGTTCCTCATTTCAATAGGATTAAGATATTAAATGAGAATACAGGTTTGCAGCTCTCTAAAAAATATATTATTTGTTTCTTATAAATAATACAGAGATCCTTCCTTTTGCTAGAACCTCTAAGGGAAATAAATCTGTGTTTTCCTAGGACAATGGCACCAGTTAGCCTGTTTTCTGAGTTGGAGGGGGTAAGATGGGAGGATGCTGGTAGTAACTTTGCATTAGGCTCTAATCCTGCAGTACAGATTCTGCTGCATTTTTGATGCAGACTCTTCATATCCTCAAACTGCGGAAAAGTTTCTGGACTGAAGAGTGAGGGGTTACATCCACATTTCAAGGGCTGGTAATCAGATAAAGAGAACACAGGAAAAAACTCTACAGCAATGTTTATCTGAAACAACTGTTTTCCTTCTCAAGTCATCTCATTATAAAAATAACAATACAAAAACATTCCTTCCAGATAATTTACTTCATGGATAAACCAGCAGCTAAGTGAAGCACAAAACATGCCTGTTCTCAAAAGTAATCAGAAACCAGCAGGTCAGTAATGGACCATTTAGCAACTCTCACTCTGGGGCCTTGACACATACCAGATGACATAATTTTATTTTCCTCAGTCATTTGCTGTAGAAGAATAAATGTCATTGTGATAAATCATCAAAGGAATTGTTGTCTCCTGCTTTCTGTTCCATAACTGCTTTTCATAAATATTCTGAATTTATATTGTATTCATAAGTTAATTTGAGACATTGGCATGTTGAAGGAATGCTCCTCCTCCTTGCACAGAGCAAACAATGCCATTTTAGTGTTTGTTTTGCTTATATAATTGTGAAACTAACAATTGTCCATAAATTATGCACAAAAAAAATAATCCGTCTGTTTTCAAATTTCAGCCCCAGAACTGAAATATTGCTAACAACACCAAAGCTGTTCAGGTCAGGTGGCAAATCTATTTGAACTGATCCCTGGTAAACACTTGAACTGCACCTTCAAATTCAGAAGAGTTTGTTTAAATTCTCTTTGTATTTTTCCTAACCTCTTTGTTCTCCAACTTGAGAGCTAAACTTTGTGTGGCTCATTTTCAGTGTACTTCAATCACACGAAGATTTTTGTACCGTGGTTTAGTCACTGAACATTCATGATCTGATTATTTGTTTGCTTGAGGCTCCTCTCTTTTTTTGTCCAGAATCTCCACTGTCACTTGAGCAGGTCGAGTGGATATTTGCTCTGTGCTGTTTATTTTCTAACAATATCCCAATGCAGGTAAAGAAACTTAGTTCTACGCAATTCTTTTTCGTTTGGTTTACAATAGACACAAGTTTGCTTTCTAGTTAATTATTTCTAATCTGGCTGGGCAACCTCAGAAAGAAAAATAACAAAGCCTCCTGGAAGTTCAGTTGTTCTTGCCACTGTGAATAGCATAAATACTTTCCACTAAAGATACATATTTACAAAGGCTGTGATAAGCTGGCACACATGGAGAGCTGCAAGGCATCTTTTCTCCGTCCTCCGAGTGAAAGAGGCCCCGGCCCCTGACCAGCAAAGGAATTCTTTCCAAGCCAGCAGCTAGCAGCACCCATTCCCCAGGAGCAGGTGTAGCTGGGCAGGAGGCACCTGACCATACCCAAGTCCTGGAATTGCTGATGGAGTGGAATCCATTGGAGTTAGTCCTACAGGGCTCCCTTTCTGCTGCATCCTAAATACGGTATCCCAGATTTATGATCTTAACATCAACCTAATCACAATATTAGATGGATTTATAGATAAAACCTAAACATGTGTTTTAGCAAGATGTCTTGTCAGGTTCCTAATGACAAGATCAAAACCAAAGCAGCTCCTGCCTAACTTGAAGAGACTTCCTCACATACAGTTCTGAAGTAACAGCCCAGCCACTAACACTTTGAACTTTACAGGAATATCTTATTCCCTAAATAGTACCCCCAAATCTGGATGACTTCCTTTGGCTTCAGCTTCGAAAGTATTTTTTCAGCTTCCTCTTCCCCCTCAATGTCAGCAGGAAGCTTTCAAGGATTAGCTCCAGCTCTGATACTGCACTTCTTGGGACAGCACCCATGTGTCATCTTCCTGACAGGAAGTCTTTTGTATGGCAGTTTTAACGAGGTACATTTGCAAATGCTCTCCTGACATGACACTATAGCAAATATTACACCCCACAAAAGCATCACTTGTGCAATACTTTTGTTAAACTCGTTATCTCGAGTGTGTCAGTCACTCTACATGCTGTTAAGGTGGTTGTTAATACCCAGTAGCAGACGTGCTGCTTGCTGTCAGATTTGGGGGTTGCTGTGTAACAAATACCATTGCTTAAAGCAGATGCCAACATAACTGGATCCAGATTACAGAGGACTAACATCATGACAGTATAATTTCCATTCCTGTTTTTATGCATCCAATCACTCTTGGCTTTTTATACAACCACTGCACAGAACAATATCCTGAAAATTATTTTTCAATGCCTGATGAGCATTTTTTCTTAGGTGTCCTAATTTCAGATCCTTAAGAAGTTATATTTATGAATTCCATAACACTCACAGGAGAACCAGACTGATGAAATTATTCCATACTGCATTTCTGAATGCCAGAGTATGGGCTTGAATGCAATTTCTCAACAGCCTTCACATTTTACAACTGAAAAACCTTAAGACTATCAGTAAGGTACAGTCTGCTATTCACATCCTCTTCCAAACCACTAACACTGAAATAACATGCTGAGCCTTTAAGGTCCTTCTCTTTATTTAGAGTTGAGCTTACAAGGTTAATAAGGTGTGAACATATCACAGAGCAGTATGTACTTGATAAGATTATGCTTTATTTATCCAATTATTGGCCTGCCTTTAGAATGAGTTTTCCTTGAAATGAGGCTCAATTTGACTCTTACCATGTCCCACAGACCCTTCAGAGAGAATTTATGATCTTTAAGAAAAGGGTTTCCAAGCTATCTTACATATTTTGGGCAATGTCTGTGGGCTTATTCTTTCTTTCAGAATTCTCTAATGAATACAGAAGATCAAATTTAGAGAAATATTCCAGACAAGGATAGCAATTATTCCCAGTGGTATATTTAACATTTTTGTTCTAGATTCAACAGTTTGAGGCAAAGGCACTGTCTCTGTTTTCCATGAAGATAAATTCATAGCCTATGAGCTCCATTAATGCATATTTTAGATTTTTGTCTGAAGTACAGTTTCCCTGATCTCCTCCCAGTATTTCTAGTTCTGTTTCCTTGCACCATGGTGAGTAATTAGTCCCCAGCTCCCCTAGGCAGTTACACTGTCACTTAGTGATTGCTTTGCCTACCTTCTACATTTCTGGACTGATTTTTCTTTACATGTCTTTTCAAGGCTGCAATCATTTCTGCTGATGCTCTTGAAGGTTTCTGTAGCTGTACCTTCCTCTGACCTGCACCAGGTGTTGTTTCACCAGACCAGACAGAGATCACCTCCTGATTCAGATGCTCTGAGTACAGCACTGCTGTTTGGCTTTAATGATGTGTTGCATTTCAAATTTAGATTTATTTCTGTCTGCCACCACCCTTTGCATCATCCCTACTTGTCTCTTTCAGTTAAAGAAAAAAAAAAATCACATTAAAAGATTCAAATTTACTTTCAGTTAAAGAAAAAATTTACCATGGAGAGGTATCAGTGCAACACAGCAAATGTCAACTTCCCAGCCTAAAACTAAATGTGCTATCAAAGGTAAACCTTAATTAATGTGAACTGTGACAGATCCTACTGAGAGTCTCTTCTGGCAAAACCAGCTGAGAACCTGTCCCTCATCACTGCTGTCCATTTTGGGACATTTGGGTTTTCTCTGACAATCAAATGAATAGTCTAAGTACCTGCAGCACTTATTGAAAAGCACAGTTTGTTGCTTTGGGATTTCAAACCTGGCCATCACAATTTCAACTCCTGGTCTTCAGCTTTCAAATCTGAGCCTTTAAATCCCTTTATTTTTTTCTTTTTATCACGCTAAAATCTCTTTTTTTCTCCGTATGCTTTATGAGTTTTTAAAAAATCTACACAAACATCTTGAGCACTGCAGAATTAAGAGAAACACCTGGATTATGTTTTATCTGCAGTCAGAAGTTCAAACTAAATCAAAGCAGGAGTTTCTGAAAGGTCCCTTCACCTGGAACCTCCTCACCATGCCCTCCTCACCTTCCAAAGGCTGCTGAAAACTTACTGTGTATTATTGAGGCCAGCACATTTAAAACAATTTTTCTCATGATTTATGTGCTATATTTTGCCTTAGCTCTGCGAGAGGGAATAGATGACTTTTCTGGGCACCGTGCCCAGATTATGTTTAATTTTGTCTACAGATTGTACAGTTTCCCAGATACTATACCAGAGATGAGCATTTTATAAGTTAATAAAACAATAAATAAAATAAAATCTGTTCTCATGTCTCCCCGTAATAACTGGAACCTTAAAAGCCTCACCCTGTTTTATAGAAGCTTCTCTTTCTTACAGTCAGTAAGTAAAAACATATCAAATAATTTTGAAGTGATAAAAAAAAAATTTACAGAATTACTTCAAATTTCCCTTTAAATAGCTTAAACAAATAACTAAAATTAAGTTTCACTATTGAATGCATTATGAATTAGTTATATTAAGAAGGAATCAGATTGGATTCCACTACTACAGTTTACATAATTTTTCTACTTTTAGAATAAAAAGAGGAAGAAAAACTTACTGTGTATTCTGATTTCCAATTGTCCATTTGTAAAAAAAAGAAAGAAGAGGGAAAAGAAAAAAAAAAGAAATGTGAAATAAAACAGTGATGCAAGATCCTTACAGTAAACACACATTAATAATAAAAATGATTGTGTCAGATAGTCTGCTGATTTCTATTGGACTGAAGTCTACAGGACAATAAAGGACACAGGTCAACAGAATGCAAGCACCTGATGTTTTCTTTGCCAGCAAGAAACTGCATAGATACAACACTCCAGTTTTTACCTATCCTTAGTCTACAACCTTCAGTTCCTGATACCAGTACAGATAAGGTGAAAAAATATATGCAGTTCAACAGGAGTTGTTAAAGAGACTTGGTGCTTGTAGTTCAATATATAACTTGGAGCTTCTGAAGATAAACTAAACTATGCCCAAACCACAAAGCAGCAATCATTTCTGCTACATTCCTTACCTGTGATTGTATAAGGATAATAATTCCAGGCCTTCTCTGTAACATAAAATATTTTGGGAACAACTGCTCTGGCCCAGCTGGGCAGTTTGCTGAAAGTAAAAAGAAAATATAAAATTAGAATATATTATGACTTATGTGTATTGTAGAAATAAAGATACTCCCAAATGTGCTCATCATTTGTGAGGTGTTTGGGGGACACAGCAACACCCAGACTTCTCAAGAGTATTTTCATTTTCTGCCTCAGCTGAGCTGCCCTCGCAGAGGGAGCAGATGGGTGCCAGTGCAACACCCTCGGAGAGGGCTCAGCTGAGGCTGCTCATCTGAGAGCTCAGGGCCTCCAACCTTTGGCCACGGCCGAACTCAACAGGTGAGTGCAGACAAGGTGTAACTGTGGCACCGTGTCCTCAGCCACAGGGAGGCACTCTCTAACAAGAGGTCAGGAGGAAATGCGGGATTTGAGTCCGCTTCCATCCCGAATCCATTACTTCTTCTTACAGACTCTTTTTTTCTTCCTCCATATTCTCTGCCAGCACCGAAACCCTCATGCTCAGCTCACCTGGCATGCAGCTGTTCCCACACTACCAACACCAACTCCTGAGTAGGAAGCTTTTATATTAAAATTAACAGATCACTCAAAACACCTCGTGAGGCTGGTAGGCAGCACTAGTCCCATTTTGCTGATGGGAAAAGTAAATAACAGAAGTGAAGAGAATTAATGGAACTGATGTCACAGCTCAGAGCTCATTCTGTCAGGAGAACTCACCAATGCAGTGGTGCATCAGCAGCAGAATCAGAAATCAAAGACATGGATACACCATATGGAAGGACCTTTAAAGGGTAATTAAATAATACTATGGAAGAGTGGGAGCATTTTTTTACCATGGCTCTTGGGTCTCATGTCCAGTACTCTGGTCACAGAGAGCACCAAAAACTGATGAACAAAGAAACATTTAAAAAGGCAAGTTCACTACAATTCACCTTTCAACCCTCTCTTAATGACTTCAGTTAGAAGCACTGAGGCTGCCAGGAACAAAGATGCAGGACTAGTCATTCCAAGGACAGCAGACCTCGCACATCACAAATATCCCTGTACTTGGGGGACTCAGTTCAAATGGGGTTGGTCTGGCAAAGCATTGAGCAGATCACCCAGGCCAAGACTGAATCTGTACTGAAGTGCAGGAGATGCTTCCAAACCTCTGTTTCCCAAGTGTAAATGTTTGAAATAGCTCTGTTTAGATAACTGTGTGCAGAAAGTAAATTAACTTTCCATATTAGCAAATTTCTGAAGAAAATACATTTGGGATCATTAAGGCTTATTTAACCATGATCTAGCTACATATAAATATTTTATTTGTCCAGAGGCAAAATGCAGACATTAGTACATTATCTACAGATTCGAAGCCAAGTGCATTGACTTTTGCTCTTTGGTGACATTGCTCAAAACTGGATTCTTTTCTTTACATAAACCTTTGTGTACAGACTTTCAAGCAGCATTTTACATCCTGCATAATAGACTTCCCTGTATCATATCTTCTGTTTATTTTGTCAGCCTTTGTCAGTGTTTCTATGACTGCCTCCCTTACCCCTGCTAAACTTTACTCTGATGCCTAAATTATAAACACCAGAGGATGCAGATTTGCAGCTTCTGAAAACATTGCTCCATCAGGAGAGAAGAGGCAGTAAACAATTCTAAATATAACTAAGGTTACACCGACACTAGAAAACATACATCTGCTCATTTTGCACTTTTTTTGGTTATTGTTGTTTTTAGCATATTTGCCTGTCTACCTATCTTCACCAGTACAGCACACCCTGGAAAAAAAAACTTTATGAGCAAAACACAGATCATACTCAGAATTGCCAGCAAGTCCCAGTCACAGACACACATGAATTTTTCCAAGGTCCACTGAAAGCAAAGATAATATCTCTATTTCAGCAGCACAGGTATCTGTGGGCCACATTATCTCTTTTTTTTCTTATTTCCTTATTTCTCCCCTGTCCAGATGAAGTTCAGTCTCAAATTTCTTCAAGAGATATCAGTTCAGATGAAAATAGAGCAAAGCAAAGTTTTTTAGGGCAGTGGACCCAGGAAGAAGAAAAGCTGAGGGAGAGAACAGTGCTGGTGTAAGTCCTGTTCCTCAGGAAGGCAGGCAGAGGAGAAGTTTCCAGCACATCTTGTATGGAAGTATGTCTCCTTGAGTGAAATCTTCCAGAGGCATCCTGGCCTCCCAGCAAAATCCACAGTAGCCAGAAAACCTCCTGATCCTTTCCACAAAGCTTCAACAGTACTGCAATATATGGTGGCATTGTGACACCACACCCAGATTCAAATAGCAAATCTGGTGACGGAGGATTCAAAATTATCATTAAACTTGGTGAACGTGACTTCAAACATACCACAGCTTTAGGTAACTGTCCTGAGTCGTTGTAGGCACAAAGATCTACTTTGTCAATGTTTGTACCCCTCTTTGGCTCAAAGATCCCGTGTTCCATTGCCTGCACTACCAGGAATCATGTGCTTCCCAAGTAGGGTTTGTACACGGCTTCTAGGTTCTTGTGGTCATTCTGAATTGCCCTGAAGTGGCAATTCTGAATATGCTCTTAGGTGCTTAAAGCCTCATTTTTAACATGCAAGAAAGAAATATCCAGAAACATTTTTATAAAACCCACAACTTGTGGGAGCTCTACAACGGGAACACATTTACTGATTTTTCCCAAGTCCTGTATCTAGCCTGTGAGAGAACACTTACAATCACAATAATACTAAATGTTGGCAAGATATATATTATTGAACTCCTGTGTGTGTGTGTGTAACATCACTGGTGATTCAATTTGGCCTGAATTAAGGTTAGATATGTCAGGTTTGCAGTGCAGGAGGAACTTGCAATGTGGAAGCAATAGCTGGAGTGTTTGTATGCCCACTCCAAAATGCTGCAGAGCATAAGTTTAATAAAATGAAACAGGCCCAGGGGAAAAGAAGAACTTCAGAAAAAGCAGTGGTATCCAATTAGACCAGCAGTAGTAAAAATGGGAACAGATTGACCAATATGTTTCATATTGCACAAATATATATATATCTAAACATCTCTGGCCTGTGAGTGTGGAGACATCGATCCTCAGCAGCATCATTTCAGCAAAGGAAGGCAAACACTTCACTCTAAAAAATGATGAAGCTTCAGGGGGAAAAACCCCAAATTTTCCACCATATCTTTAAGCCCAACGGTCCAGAAGGCTGCCATTGTACAAGCCTAATGGTCATTCATAATGTCAATTAGCTTTGCTGAGGCAAAATACAGTCAGCAAAAATGCTGGCTTTTTGACATGATTATGAAGTGAGAGAAACTTAAACCTTTCTAATGGTTTGGTTTTGGTTTTCTTGGAGGGTGGGACTTTGCTGGCTTTGTTGTTAGTTTTTTGGCTCTCCCTCCCCAATGATTTTGGAGAACAAAATGACAAACAATTAAGTGTAAAAGAAAACAAAAGTTCTGATTTTCAGTATATCCTTAACTTCAAGTTATAATTCCTTCTCATGCAGAAGACGCTCTAGAAGGAGTAACAGCTAATCCCTCTATTTCAAGCCACTGATCTATCCCACCTCCCCATGGCTACCAGGAAACAGCATGCATTCATGGGAACATATTCTTTTAAAACAGAAAGGCTGTTGTCTGCATTCCTTGCAAATTTTTATTACAGCCCATGCTGGGAGAAACAGTTTTACTGCACTTGCCTGTTGAGATAGACACGTTTTTCTGTTAGCTGACCATTGCCATGGTTGGGATCTTCATAGGGTTCATTCTGCACCACTTCCACACCCTCCCCTCGGTCACTCTGCTCATGGCTGTGCTTGCTGATCATGTACAGCTGTCCAATTCTGTACTGCAAGGCAAAACCAAGAACAAAGTATATTAGTTTTATGTTATACATGTATTCAAAGGCCAATCTTAGTCAAAGATATACTGCTTTGTGCAAATAAAAGGTAGTTTGAAGGTGAAAACCAGTATTTTTGGGGTCCTCCCATTATGTTATTAAGTTCATGGCATCATTTGTGGAAAAAATAACAAAACCTGTGTGCATACAAATGTAAAGAATTAGGCCAGTCCTCTATTATTAGACTTTGTATTTGTAAGTATATCAGTTAAAAATAAGTAAACAATTAATCTAGTGCTTCCACATGCTGAAATGTAAAGGGACTTTAACCAGAAGGTGAGCTCTAAAAGTTCTGTCAGACACAGGATTCTCTTGCCCTGCCAACACAATGAAGCCCTGCAAAAACATTTGGGGTAACTATTGCTGGTCCACGGAGACAGGAACTCCAGCTCTTAAGAAAAAAACCATGTAGTCTCAAAGTCCTTTGAAAAAAGAAGTTTGAGTGTCTTGGCAATGTTATTAAAATGCATTTAAGCACTTTAATGATGGTTTTTCTATAGACTCCCAAGTAACTTAGGAAGCCAAACACTGTGAGGATTGGCTCAACTTTGTTATCACAGAAAAATAAATTGTTGCATGTGGCAGTGCACTTGATTTTTTTCTCATTATGTCTCCTATCTGCACCAGGGCTTTTGCCTCCAAGGAAATTTAACAAAAAGTACATCCTTGAACTTTCATTAACAAAAATTTTAGAGTAAAATTATACTTTACCAGTCATTTTCTGGTCTGAAATTTTATTCTCAAGTCCTTTATGCACACTCTTGAGCATACCAGGGTTCTTAAAACACTCTTTGGACCTATCCAGTTTTCTTGATTGGATCTCTCTCACCCCCAGAGCAATTTGTTTAGGCATGTACATGCTAATCACTTCAATCACATCAATCCCCCTTCAAATACAAAGAACAACCTGTTAATTTAGGGAATGCCTGAGCTACCACACAAGCTGCCAAGTACTAGCTCAGCATAAGCAGACAAAAGCATCGTGACAGTCTGACCTCAGAAAACTCTATGAGATTCTTGTGGTTATTGCATATTATAAACAGCAATCCTATCACATACTTTAAAAAGCCCAAATCAAAAGAGCAATTAGCTCAGAAAAAAACCCCAAACCATCACAAACCTTACTGGCAATGGGCAACAAGACAGTCTTACTAAACAAAATGATAAGGAATAGTATGATGGAGGGCACCCTATATTAGTTCCTCAATTCTACACAATCCCAATTTATTCCCCTACAGCAACAGGCCACAAGAACGTAAGAAATTTGGAACTTGCATCTTGAAGGATCATTTAAGAGAGTAAATTCTAACATTGTTTTATTTGCTAATCCACTTATCTACCTTTGCCTCTACTGAATCCTTTATCTCATCGTATTTGAACATTTTGTTCTAATCTCAAAGGCTCTGAGGAGCTGCAGACCTCACACATAGCTTTTAACCAGATCTATGACAAATTGTCTTCTCTTTTTCTCTAACAAAAATGAATGTATTGGTGCACAGGGAAGGCAAAGCTGGTAGCACATTTGATTTGATCAATTAGTACAGTTCGAAAAAGAGTAACTTTCAGGCACACAAAGCTGTTCTTCTGGTCTGAAATCAAAGCAACACACTTCAAAGCTGAATAGAAGTCGAGAAAAAACGCTTTGCCTTTAATTAGATATGTATCAATTAGACCACCTGCGAGCATGGACTTACTGCCTGTGGAGTGATAAGGATGGCAGAAAAGAGGAAAGGTGATAAGGTCCTTATCTTCTAATGGAAAGGAAGAGGTCAGTAATTTATATCTTGTGGAATATGAAAAGGTCAGATGAGTAAAGAGAGGAATTACAGTTTGACATAAAGTCAATATTTCGATCATGATCTCTACTGGGATTTTTGTTATCCCATAAAGTTATGAATTTTAGTTGCCATGGACACCTCTGGAAAGTGTTTCATAATTGCACATATCAATTTCCTACGTCCATGTAGTCCTTTGCAATTTTGCTCTCAGTTTTAATGGTCAAATACAAACACCTCAGTATCTGCTAGAAATGCTGGCTCAGAAACATCCAGATAAATGTTCATTCACACTGACAACCAGCTGTGGGGTTGTACTGGTGCCTTCATTTGCTCCAGCATCATGAACCAGAGATACCCCCACAACACCACATTTTGTTAACGGAGGTTGTTGTTCTTTCATGGACCCACCCCACCATAAAACGCTTGCGAGACATCAAATCCCAAAGACTGTAAATGAATCTGAGCCGAAGTTTAATGGGGCTAAGCCTTGTGCCCACTGCCCTCTGCAGATGAGGGTCAGTGCTGTCAAACAGCAACTGCTTTCCAGACATTGCACAGGCAGTGCTTAAAGGAAGGCTCTCCTCTGACGAGGCTCAAAATCACAGACATTCCAATCAAAGCCACGCTCTCACAGAAGGTATCCAAGGCAGCTCAGCATGGTGCCTCCCATTTGGAAGATGCTGAAGGGAACAGACGGCACCACTGCTGGACAGCTCTCCTGCAGGAATCCTACTGCTCCTCGCCTTCCGCAGGCGATGACTTTCCATAGCTACAGATCTGACACCAGTCGAGTAGAAATATGCACCTTCAAAGCCAGCTTGGATGGGGCCCTGAGCAGCCTGATCCAGGGAGTGACATCCCTGCCCATGGCAGGGGTTGGAACGAGATGTACTTTGAGGTTCCTTCCAACCCAGACCATTCTAGGACCTTTCATAACTACTGAAGTGGCTGGGCAGTCCTGCTGGAAAGCAGCTGTATTCTGCAAAGGAAACATATTTGTACACGTACTTTAAAGCAGCTAACTTAGCTCTTTTGCGTAGTATTCATTTGTTTCTATCTGCTGTACAAAATGTTAAAATCATTCCAGAGCAAGATGGAAAATGTTAACTTCCAAAATAATAGTACTTTACTAACTCAGAGAGTGCACAACTATTATTTCAGATAAAATAGCACTTTTTCAAGCGTATGTTTCTATTTACATGAATGAAATCCAAGGCAAAGATGTGTGTTTTAGAACTTGCTGGAATTTAAATGACTGAATAAAAAGTCACAGTTTTTTCTTAGTTCCTATGGATGTTGTGGAGAAATAGCACTTAAGAATCATTCAACAACAGTAATTGATACACATCATTCCTGCAAGGGTAAACTGATGTGCCCCGACTATTTATGTTGCTCTTTCACAATCTGAATTTCTGTGTTCTTAGCTGTAAGATGATTTTCCAAGACCATTTACTGTTTCAAGGAATTCAGTAAAATTTCACACAATGGCATCTGATGTGAATTTGGATCTGGAGCAAAACTCTCTATAAATGCTTCAGTTTAATAGGGGAAAATTTATTCAATATCAGAGGAAGAACTTTAATAAACAAATGCACAGAATGTGGAGTTAGACATTTCTAAGGGTATTGCTGTGCAGCTTTTGTAGTAGCCCTGATGTTTCCCAAGTCCTAATGAGTGAGACTCTGTCTCGGTGGTGACTCGCCTGCTCCTTCAACAGGCAGATGGTGTTTGCTGTTGGGATTTAGTCATACAAGAAACAAGGTTCCTGTTAGCAACAGCATAAGGATGGTCAATCTGATTTTGTTTAAAATGAGAAGTGAGACCAGAAGTATTTTTATCCCTCAGATAGGAGGGGAAAAAAAAAAAAAGAAAAAATGAAAAAATTTTAAAAAGGGTCCACCCCATCCATCTTTCATCTGTAGAGCTCCCACCATCTCCAACAAGAGCTGCACAAGAAATCTTTGTACAGACATGTCTCAATTTTTTTCAGCCTGACTGCCTATTGCTCAGGTTTTGATTTAATACAAGTCTTAGAATACAAACTTTCAAACTTCAGGTGGAATATAAAAAACAAAACTCTCTCAAAGGAGAAATTATGCCAAAATGATCTCGTATCTAAAATTTTCATACCACTCCTTGAAGTTCTTATCTGAATGCTCACAGGAAATGTAACAGATTTATCACTGGCTTCGTCTTACATAATTCTCATATTCAAAAGAATGGTTGAACCCTTTCATCTACTTTTATTTCTCTGTAACTAGACTAAACCATCAGGGATGGTGCTGCCATTTCAATTTGTGCAATTTTTTGTTCTAAGCCAGTAGGGAGGTCCCTTCCTGCAGAGAGGAGCTGGAGTCCAGAAGACACTGAGTGTCTTTTCTGCCTGCTCAAAGTAATGATTGTTTGGTGAGCTGCATTTTGACAATGGAAAGTTTTTCTCACACAGGTTCATTCTAAAACACGCCAGTGGCTTCTACTCCTGTTCTCAGAAAACTGCAAAGGTAAAACAGAAAAAAAGAAGAAAACCAGCAACAACTAAACTGAAGCAGATCTGTCCTTATGCACAAAGGCAGCTCTAAAGGGTGCAACCCTGCCTCCACTGATGGCAATAGTTGTTTTGTCATTGACCTTAATTTAGTTAAGATTTATTTCTAGCAAGAAAATACAATGAATCAGCTTCATCATCAGTTATATCTGTCCAGCTACACTGAATCCAAGAGCATTGATTATGGCAAAAGAGTAGCAATTTTATTAAGGAATTCTGATTTATAGAATGCTGTCTCATTCACAGAAAACAATCTTAAAATTGATTGATACATTTCTGATTTATTTTCAAGTCTTAGTCTTTGCAAGATGCTCTGTGAGCTCCTTGTGAATGTGTTCCAGGACTTAATTTTATTTTTTTAATAAAAAGATCAATAGGAGTATTATTAATCACTTGTCCACGTTTCGAATTATTTAAAACAATTTCTGATTATTCCTCAAAGGACCACCATGAGACAAACACGGTGATCCCCAGGTAAGTTACTTGTCCAAACATGCCCAGCCTGTCACTCCCAGCAATCTCTTCCCAGCAGTTTTACAAAGACACTTCACCTCTGAAATAAATTGTTTGGAAATGCACTTGCTTGAGTAAATATCTTTGTTTAGGAGGATACACTGAGGCTTCCTCTTGTGTTTGTTTTGATGATGAGGGCATTGTTTTCAGGTCTTGATGAAGACCTAAGCCCTACACTGCTCCAATTATGAAAAGCTTACAGTTAGATACTGAAGACAGGCAAAGAAAGTATTAACCTTATTTTATATTTGATTAATTGAAACAGAAATTTATACATCAACCTTAAAAAAGATGTCTGTGGTAGAACAGGGAATTTAGCCTCAGTCTAGTGATTTCAGCTCAGTGCTGTTACCACAAGACCCACCTGTAATTTCTTTTTCACTCTAAATGATAATTACTTAAAGAGAAGTGGTTTCTCTTATCTCCCCCACTAACCATAAATCCTTCATGTTATTATTATTAGAAATCACTTCATCTGGAATGGGTGAATCCTGATGCATCCTCATGCTCGTGCGGATGTGGGAGCAGAGCCCTCACGTGTGGGCAATTACAGCCCTGGCTGATGGAGCACCGAGGTTGTGCCCTCTGATCCCCAAACCCCTATAGTGATGATTCACAGCTATTAACAATAATTTAAGGAAATTTTTTCCGTGACACAAGCACCAGGTTCTGACAAAGTGATTTGTTTTCCTTGTTATTAACATTCCTTGATTGGTTTTAACAAGAATAGAGGAATGTGCAGTGTGCTGGTATTTGATTTTTCGTGTATGGGTGGGTTTTTATTGGGTCCTCCTTGGCTGCTTTTGGAATTAGGAATTTGGTTTGGTTTCGTTTCTGTTGGGGCACTGCTTTGCAAGCAATGGAAATGGGTATCTCTTGATAACCACCAGCTCAAGGTTTTACTGCAGGATATTGCTATGGAGGGAGATCAGTCAGACTTGTAATCACTGCAGAGTAAGAAAACTTGCCACTGAAATAATCCTTTTTTCCTAGAGAGGCAGGAAAGAAAGCAGGAAGAAAATAAACTCACTGTAAATTTGAACTTGGAAGTCCCTCTTATGTAGCAGAACTTACCAGTGTGAAAGTAGTGGTTTATATTTCTAAAACAGTGATTTTCCTGGTAAAATAATGACATTGTAGGCTAGAGTCCTGTGAAAAGAGGACTGCTGGGTTCGACTGCTTGGGAAATTCTGCAAGGAAAGCATGGACAGTAAACAGAGAAGGCAGAAGGGGGGTGTTCTTCCAGCCCAGTGCAGTGCTGTGCAGAGATCCCCAGCCTGCTGACCTGACCCTAAATCTCCTTTAGCCTGGCCAAACAGCAGTGTGGAGTCTGCACTAACATATTGTTTGACTTCTTGTTTCTAAGCTGTTTAGAGCAAACCAGGCACCTTTGCACTGCATTCTCTTTGTCATGCAGAAACATCCTAAGTGCAAAGAAGTTTTTATGAACTGGTATTTTAAATGGCTGTCCCCGAGGCACAAATACAAGAAAGTAGGTGCAGGAGCAAAGGTAGACTTCTAAATTACTGTCCTCAAAAGGAAACCTGTTTTTATCTATACAAAAGGTCAATCAAGGAATAACACCAAACATCTAGGTCCTAAAATCGAAATGTTAGTATGATTCACTGTTGTGATTAGAGGCCCCAGAAAATCATGCAAATTATTTGGTGGTATAAATGTCACTTCCTGCAGTAATATATAAAGAATCTGACCAGTCAGAGTTTAGAGTTGAGCTTGAAATTTTTCTCTCAACTAATTCCTGCACGCATCTGTGAATCACAAAGCACTACACATCTGCTGACTTGCATCAGCAGTATTCTTTACTGCTGCCCAAATTCATGGGAACATGCTTTTGTAGCCTCACAAACAAACAGTTGCAGTGGGAACGGTTGACTTTTGCATGCTGTGAAGTGCCATTCTTACTGCTTTCATGTTTGCTTTGCCTTTTCAAGGAAGAAATTACATCCTTAAGACACTTTATCTGCCTAAATTCCCGTGAATGAGAGTTCAGCAATGACACATTGGATGTTGAAAGTCAGTATCCTCCTCTGGTATTTCCAGCTAAAGAAACATTGCCTACTCTTAAGTTTGCAATACCCTGGCACATAATGGCTTACAACTAAAAAAGTGATACTGAAACCAATAGGAGCAGGTCCAGATCTTTGGTTAATAGGTGTACAATGAAAATTAAAATAAATGAAAATTAAGTTGCAAATGTTCAGCTTTCATGCAAATGGTTTGCCAAATATAGTTCATGTCCTGTTCAAATTGTAATCATTTTATGCTTCTACACCAGCTGTGCTATTGAAAAAAGCCAGCTGTTTATCTGGAGTGTACAAGCTCATACAATTTTTAAGAATCAGTTTTTATTAACAATATTTTACAGTGAGTCAGCTGGTTACATTTTTCAACCGTGTACACTATGTGCTTTGTACATAAATACTGATAATATTCTATTATGTAGATTTATCCATGTATTTCCTGCAAGGAATGCAGATACATTTCCGGAGGCTGTCTCAAAAGTCCCCTGTGCACATAAGGAACGGCTAAAAGGGACTTACTGTGTCTCTTGAGCAGTCTGTCAGTCCTGCACACTGACCACCCTCCACATCTTCTCAGCCCTGTTTCTGAGTACCTGCTCTGATTGTCTGCAAACATGCCCTGCCTTGATTCCAGCTTCCTGCTTTTCATGCACAGTCCACTCTGCCTTGCAGTGCACAATCAGTTTGATAACTATCCAACATTACTGAAGCTTTTTCTAAGGCAAAACCACATTTTACTTGTTTGCCACAATTCATTCATGAGACTGTTGTTAATTTAAAGCCCGAAGCTCAAGGAGCTGTTCAGTAAATATCTTAAAATTTGAACTCAGAATGCAGTAAAATGAAGTAAAACTGCAACATAATTTTTGTAGAGGTTACTAAAGGTTTTTCAGTGACATAAACTCTTTTTCCTGATATTCCAGGAAAACACTGTTTCCATTTGAGATATTCCAAGAAAAGTCAGAATGGAAAAGCGTGGGCATTCTTCTTGATCCCTGTCACCAACCTCTTTCCAGCAGCAGGCACACACACACATGGGGTGACACAGGACTCTATTTCACTCACAGTGAAATGTAACATTCTCCACGGACCAGTGATGGTGATGGGGAAGCTTGCTCTATTAAACCTGACAGCAAAAGCTGTTACCTGTTTTTCCACTAAAACAAACAGGATTTGGGGGGAAAAAAGAGAGGAAACGAACTCGTGTGCCACGCATATTAAACACATTTTAGATGGCCAGAGCTGGGACGTGCTGTGGCCAAGCCAGTCACACAATGTGTCAAAGGGCTGGGCTGCAAAGCTGGCTTTGAACAGGAAGGCTGACTTCTCTGAAGTACAGGATTTAAAAAACTTAGTTATTTTAATTCAGTTCAGTTTAAACCGGGAGTATTCAGAGTTTCATGCATCCTTTGACCCTTTCAAAATTCAATGAAGTGCAGAAATGGACTTGAGAGGTAGGTTTATCTTTAACTATAAATGGACCAAACACGTGTGCATCTATTCATGCTTTTAGAAATTATTTTCTCTTTTTGCATGGCTAATGGTATTTGCTTAATGTTTAAGTAGAACTTCTTTCCCCTCAGGCTCCTTTTCTCTAATTACTCTTCTTCTGTAATTACTCATTTTTATGACTTATAAAAATCTCTCTCACACCAACACCATCATCTTCCAAGTGCAGAGAAGTCAATGTTTTCAGAAAAAAATTTGAGTAAACTTTGAGTTTAGAAGCACCAAAGAGACTACAAAGGATTCCATAAACTTTGTCAGAATCACAGCAGGGAATAATTCTGCAATTACATTTTTTGGCAAGCAAGTTCCTTACAACGCATTTTAGGCAATATAATTCTGCTTACAAATATGAAAAAATGAGAACTTTCTTAGTATGCACAATCTACAACGAATAAAACAGCATCAGAATTTAGTACTTAGTAGTAACAAGCTGAGCAAGACAAATCCAGTCTGCCTTCTGAAAATTTATTCAGAAGAAAGTGAAATTTTTTTGCTACTTACAATGAAATAAAAATATATTCCCAGTCCAGGATATTTCATTTGATTATCACAAATACTTCATCCTACTTTCTGATCTTCTAAAATAAAACTGACTTCAATTTAAATTTTAAAATGCACTTGTTTTATTCCTACATCCTGTAGATAAAAATAATGTTACAAAGAATCCAGGGTCTGTAAATAGTTAAGGTCACTCCTGCATCTCTGCATCTAATCCAGGGATCAGGATGATGAAAATATTAAGATTATCTGAAGTCATCTGATGGAAGGAAGCACACGAGAGCAATTGCATAAGAAGGAAATGAAGACATACTTGTCTCCCCAGATTTTTGAGATACACTGAAGTCTCAAAACTAGTAGTGAAAGAAGATATAATTTTTCCATTTTAGTTAATTAGAACAAACGTTTGCAATTTAAGTACCTATTCTACACATCTGTGACAAAATCCCCCCATGTCGAAATGAATCACTACCATAGGAACTTACTACTTTTGTACCTATGCACGAACCTTTTTTACATGCACGAATCTGTAATAAATGTTGGGAGCACATTAGGGGAGAAATCTGTTTGCCTGCTACTGACATACGGAAAATCAAAACTGCAGCCAAATAAACTCTCAGGCAGGAAACTTGGGTTTTGCTGCAGAACAAAAAGCAGCTGTGACACGTGGGGGTGCACACGCCGGAGGGGTCAGGGTGCTCATGTCTTCGTCTAGACTTAGAGCACACAACCTTTCATTTCAAACTTCTCCACCTTGAAGGTGCAAGTTCTTTGACAATGTACAGATGAGCAGAATTGCTGCCTTCCAGCACTACACAGAACAGAAGCTCTTACGTAAGTAGAAGCAAAATTTCCAGGAAGGACCACATTCCTGACTGACTGACAGGCTACAAAGCTTCCAGAGCAGACATTCCTTCAATACCACATGTACACTAAAGGGAGGATGAAGGCAAAGAATTCCTGACAAGGAACTCTATAGGCTTAATTCAATTTTATCATAAGCCAGGAATGAGAAGCTATATGGTCTCCACATGTTTTAGACAGATGGGGTCACAGCATTAGGCATTCCACCAGTGCTTACCTGGTTTTAGTGCTCTGTAAGGGAAGTCTAGAACACTACACAAACACAACCAGCATCTCCTCTGGGACAGAACCTGGAAACAGTGAAGAGGGAGGTGCAGGAAACTACAACCTGCAGATTTTAGTCAATGCAGAAGATTTACGTGGGTTCATCATACTTAGGAAGATTAGAGAGGGTGATAATGTTTGGGCAAAATGGGATATAGCTTCTCAAGCTCATACAACAAATACATATCTCTATATTCCACAGAGCTACCTACAGTCTGATTATGCAGGGGCTGTAAGTCACAGCTGGCAATTTATCAGTGCAGATATCAGCATCTCAGAGAATCCAGGGGCACAAATGGAGTGCACCAGGGAACTAAAAAAACCCTTCTAGGACAGATATCCTTGCCTTACCCCTTTGGATACCAAAACCAGCAGTAATGACCACCAGGAACAGTGGAAGAATGAGCAGCTCCTGGTTCTGTGCTGAACTGTGCACCCTTCTGAAGTACCTTGTATATCATCAGTAACAGATAAATCAATTCCTCAATACCTCTAAGTGAGAACATCTTTCTTTCCACCACGAGAATTTTGTTTTGTGCTGTGGCCTTTTGGAAACTTCCAAGTACAAAGAAGTTTCCAAAAGGCCACTTCAGCTGGAACAGATCCTGTTGAGTCCAATGGAAAGCCTCTCCTGTTGACTCCAGAGATCTTTGTACGTAAGTGAACAAACAGCTTTCCTGCACTCCCTACTCCAGTTAACCACTTCCTCATTAGTTAGAGCCAGCTGCGTCACTTGGAACGTCTCCTTTGGGTATAAGAGTTCACGGTGTACAGTAGCACCAGGGAATAGAGCTGAAAACCCTAACAACAGAATGTATAAATAGATAAGAATTCTGTATAGAGAACCTGGTTTTCTTCCTGCAGTCCCTCAGACCAGCACAGTGCTCTGAGACAGACGCGAGCACCGCGTACGTGCGTACTCCGGGCTGCAATCTGCTATCTAAGACACGTGTTTGAAATGGAAAACATGTAGCTCAAAGACCTGAAATGCACACACCCTGTAAAAAGCTGGGTTTGGAAAAAGCCAGAGAATTAATCTAAAGCATTCTGCTGTAGAGCTCAATAATTGACAAAACTCTAAAGAAAAACCACACACACACAAGCTGAACAAAAAAGCCCTCCTCACCAGAGTCTAAAAATACAGTTACAAAGAGATCATTGCTTCCTTTCCTGCTGCCCAGGGCCTTCTACTCCCCAAACGCTCCTGTCATTGGTTCAGACTCAGAGAGGAAGTGGTTGCTGCAGCAATGGCAACCCAATGAAAGCTCTTTATCTCCTACATTTTTGATTTTTTTATAGCATGCAGAAAGAGCAGACAGCAAGACCACAAACTTGTTGCATGGCAACGCAGCTTGACCTTCTTTATTACTTTTCATAAAAATAAAGAATTCAGACAAACTTAGAGAAATCTTTGACATACGTGCCTGTAAATTACTCCTTGGGAAACACAAAAAGGTATAATTAAGGAAAAAGATGGAAGAAAATACTAAAATATGAATGAAACTCACTAAAAATGTCCATCCCCAAACAGGTCTCATGGGTTGGTC
Organism: Edolisoma coerulescens; assembly: GCA_013397115.1. Classification (NCBI taxonomy): domain Eukaryota; kingdom Metazoa; phylum Chordata; class Aves; order Passeriformes; family Campephagidae; genus Edolisoma; species Edolisoma coerulescens. Next base: position 750,069 of record VWZW01001414.1, on the reverse strand, counting down.
AGTAATTTAATTTTAGTCTAACATACTTTTAAATGCATGTGGTTCAGTCAAACATTTATAGCAGTACATATCTGCATTACTTTTAAGTTAAAACATTGCTTTTAATAGTGGTTTAGATTGTTTCTACTATTTCTACAGGCTCGTGACTCTGAAACATTTTTATGACAAAATTTTTTATTCTAAAAACTTTATGAACTGTCAGCTTTGTTAACCAGATGATGCTGTGCTTTAATGGGAATACTCAGGGATTTCTCCAGCTCAAAGGCTGGGCAAATGCCTGTTGAAGAATTTCCTCACTAACAAATCAAGTGCTCTCATAGACAGTTTCTCAGATTTGTTTTAAATCTCTCTCCCTTATTTGAAAACTTTTAGGGTGGAAAGGGAGGGAGGGGATGTCACACTACCTGATAGGTGTTCCCAAAACGTGGAAACCTCTAACATGTGGTATTTTATGCAGGGCCTGGGAGCTTGACTAGGAAGATTTTAGCTGAGTAGTTCAGGGAACAGCTTTAGTGGGAGCTCATGGCAAACTGCTCCCACAGAATCCACACTGTCACCTTCCAGCCACTTGTTAACCTTCAGAAATTCCATTCCTCTGTCTCTCACACTCATTCACACAATGAATACATATAATAAAAAGGAATGTTAATGGTTAATTATCCAACCTGGAAACATAAATTCTCTATTTCTCTTTTTTTTTTTGTGGTTGTTTTGCCTTGTGCTCTGTATGGACTGCAGGATTCTCCTGAGAAGCAGATAACCATCTGGGCACTCCGAATTCCTCACTGCCACGGCTGAACTGCCTCCAGCACCTCAGACACACAAATTAAAGCTACACAGTGGAGCAGCAGAGCAGGGATATTCCTCAGCTGCACCTTCCTTGATCCTCAGCACCTGATACACCTACTTCCCAATCTTGGATTAGCAAAGCCACCACAGACAACCAGCCTAAACAGTGCTTCTTTAATATTTTCTTCTATCCAGGCTGCAGACAATTAGTTAAACCCAAATAAATTAATGCATCTAATTCTACTCTTTGAGTGAAAGGATGGCAATGAGCAATTTGCTGTCTCAACTGGTCACAACTGTCACTGAGAGGCAGCCACCAGTTTGGCTCTGTGGGAAGCTCACAGTGTTACTTCTGTTGGAGCCAAATGGTCATCTTGCTGTGAGCACAAATGCTGACAAGTAGGGCAATACGTGGGAAGAGATCTGGCACTTCCAGGGGGATCCATCCACGCACACAATGTTGATGTACTGAATTTGTTTCACTATATACTATGTTCTTTGTACACTGTATACTCTAGTTGACCATACTAAACCTGTCATGTGCCCATTCTCTTGTCATGACACTGAGTTAGCTCCACAGCCACCTGATATAATCTGGATCACCAATAACTCACACCAAATGAACAAATAACATGCATAAATGAAGTTACTTTAGAAAAGAAAAAGCAGCCCAGGTATACAAAAAAATAGAACAGATGATGCAGTGGCCTTAAAAATAATATTTAATGCCAAAAAGGGGGGGAAATGAAAAAATCAAAAGAAAACTTTTTATTCCAACTTGTTTCTTGAAATTCAAACTGCAAAATCAATAATTACTATTGAACAAATATTTAAGATGTTTAAAGTGGGGCCTAAACACAGAAGAGAAGTTAGTGTTGTAAACAAAGTTCTTTTAGGGCAAGGAAAGATGCAAGGTTGTATTCAGGGCTGCTGGATGACAAGAGTTTTCATGTCATTTTCCCATGGCACATAGTGACTTTAAAGCTACAGAGTCTGGCAAGCATGACTGATTATTGCTTTATTTTCTCATTCTTCCAATAATTTCTAACACACAAACACATAATGACCATCAACAGAGAACACAAAAGCTTAGATCTGACAGCCAAAGAGGCCTTCCAAAAGGGCAAACTGTGTGTTTAATTCAATTGGATTTAGTGACGGGTCAGGGCTCTTCTTTCACATCTCAGAGGATTCCCATTGCCCAGTTCTTCCTGAGCTACTGAGAACAAATAAAAGACTTGCATTCTAGCACCTGAATTACAGCGTGTGGAAGAGAGAAAATGAAGTGTGAGTTTCAACCTTGGGTTCATATGGTATTTCCTGTATTACCCGTTGATGCTGCCTTAATGAAGGCCAGAAAATTCCTCATGTAGCAAATATGCCCCACAGTTCCCCCAAAGGTACAAATCTAGCAGATTCAACTCTCATGGCAGTTTTCCACCTTCCTCTATTTCTTTTTTTATGGGTGAAATAGGGTAGAGAGAACAAGGATGACTATGCAGCATTATGGATCTGATGGTTCTTGGTGGCCTCCTGACAAAATTTAGGAAACTGCTTGAGCAGCACTGAGCACAGGACTGGTACAGAACACACTGACTGCAGATCACCCTGAAAGTCACTTCGTTTCTGGTGCCGGAAGTCACAAACTGGAGACCCAAACTTGCTGTAGCTGCCTTAGTTTGGGAAGGCTTTTTTTTCTTAAAAAAAGACCTTCCATTTTTCCTCTCAGCCCTGATGCATGCTACAGAGACACAATATGCTCTTCTATAGCCAGAAGGTTTGAATTCGAGGCTGGCTATTTATATAGTTATTCCAGTCCTTGACGGTGCCACAAAGCCCTGACAGCCCCAACTATTGGACAACTGATTTCCCTGACACAAAGACAGCCAGAATGGCTAAAGGTCATTCATATGAATAAATGACTATGAACGATCAAGTTGCTCTCTTTTTTTTTTGATCTGTGGACATGAAAGGATAATTCAGTAATTTCATTACAACAGGAAGGTCAAACTAGCATTGGTTTTCCACTTACTATTAAAGGCCATCCTGCAGGGCTGAAATATTACACTATTCCTTGCCATTCCATTTTTAGAGACTTTTCTTTCCTTTCCTTTCCTTTCCTATCCTATCTATTGGTGAGATTCATATCACAAAACTCTCAACCTTTACAAAATGGATGCTTTTATCTTTGCAGCTGAGGCACCTGTGAAGTCAGTATCATGTGAAAGGGCTTCTGCATTTTAGTACCTTTGCCACGTGAGTCACTGGCAGACGTCACTGTGGCGTCACTGTTCCATCTTTGTGAGGACACACATTCAGGGCAACAATGAAGCACAATATGCACTTTCTTAAGTCTAGAAATGCAATCCCAAAGGGAAAGTTGCAGAGACACGCTTGCCTCTCCTCTCATCCGTAGACCAAATGTTTCCTTAAGGCCATTTGACTGACATTTCTTCTTCCAGTGACATCAGAAGGAAAAACTGACATTAAGTGAATTCTCAGTTACCAGCGGGTATCATCCTCAAAATAATTTTCTACGCGTCACAACAACTTCATTGAAATACCTAAAATTGCAATTGCCCCTGCAAGAATTCTAAATGATGAACAAAAATCCTTTTTATTCTTTCAGAAATACAGTAAAAGATAGAAGAAATTCATCTCAGACAGCCTCTCAGAGAACACCATGAGCCTAAAGATTTGTATGAATAGTTATTGAGAAGCTCAAAGAAGTGGAACTGCCTTAAATTTTCTTGAAATGAAAGATTAGATGTGGTTTCGAAGGTTGTATGAAAAAGATGATGAAAGAAGATGAGTTTTAAGAGCTATCAAAAAATTAACCTGTGAAACAAGATGAAAATAATGAATAACACAGACACGGACTGCAGGGTGAGCTCAGTGTGGGCTGACTCGTTCGGCTGAACTGCTCTGTGCTCCCCTGGTGAGATTGTTTCCAACACTCAGGCCAATGTTTGCAGGTAATCCAGGTGGAGATAACCAACCCAATACTGCCCTCAGGACTGTCCTTATTCCTTGGCTCCCTCTTAGCTTCTGCTAACTATAACGTTTGTTTTATCGCTATTTTTTTGGAACAAAAGATTAAGGAGCTTATAACTGAAGCCAAATAACCACTCTCATCTCCTGCTGATCTGTATTTGACTTGAAGACGGCCACTGTCTTGTTGAATCTGGCCTAAAATATTAAAAGCAGTGGTAGTTTGACTTAATCCAGTCCTGCTCTGACAATAATTCCAATGAAGGCACTTTAGTGCATGTGTTGTGTATTTACTAGTTGACTGTTTGTTTATATTGCTAACAATGATGTTGATACTGCAGCAGGTCATTACCAGTTGAGTAAAACACAAGTTTATGTTACCATCAACTACTTATTTTAACACTGACATAGGCAGTGTATTGTGTAAACACGTAGTGATATTTTTCTGTTAACAGAATTGTATTTAAAATTCATGCTATCAGTAACAGTAATATGAAAATAAAGCACTTACATTGAAGAGATTTGTATCTAAAGTATGAGCAGAGAAAGTAACAGATGACCAGCCATTAACTGGCTAACAACTGCCATTAAAAGAGATTGTTCTCTTGCTGGTAAAAACTCCACTGAATTTTAGTTGCATGACGTTTTACTGTGTCTACTTTAGGCTCAGAAAGCCACAATGAAAATGGCTCAGGAAAGTTTCAGTTGCTGGTAAAAATAATAGCAGTTATTAAATAAAAATGATTCATTGTATTGGAAATAAATGTCAGAATTTTTTTCCTTTGGAAGGCTCTTATGCCTACAGGGAGCTAGGAAAGGGACTTGAAATTCAACAGACATGTAGTCTTTGCATAAATACTTATGCATGAAAATCCCTTGGCTAAATATAAACCTTTAAATTTAAGTCTTTGCAAATACAGCTCCATATTCTCAAAGAAGCTTTTTAGGGCTTTCCAGAAGAATTATCAAAATACTCTGTTCTTACTGCACACTCTCACAGATCCTACTATATTTAGGATATATGTTTTTCATGTTCTTTATCACAGATTTTTTTCTATTGCTTATTCTCCTCTATCATATGGCACTGTGTACATTCTAAATGCTCATTTTATCCATTACTCTCCATTATCTCAAGTGCAGCAGCCTGTGCAGTGCATCCCAAGGTTCCAGCACTGGCGATAAGAGCCAGCAGCTCACATAAGGCCGGATGATCACACATCACATGATTGCCCTGCCCATGGCAGGGGGTGGGACCAGATGACCTTTAAAGGTCCTTTCCCACCCAAACCATTCTATGATTCTATGACAGTTAAGCTCTTTTTTTCTCAGAAGTTTGCAAAATCCCCCAAAATAATTACAAACAAAAACTCTGCTTAAGGAAAACTTACTCAGCTTTTAAAGCCAGGCAGTCAGGAGCTGTGGAAAGGGATGGGTGTCTGATTGGATATAAATGCACTTGGGTACCTAAACACTGGCACAATTAAATAATCACGTACCACTTTTTCTCCCTATTTGAGGCAGTTGCATACTAATGGGGATGATTGTACATAGGGCTTCTGCTCCATTTGCTGAAGTGCTGAAAAACATTCTGAGAAGGGAAAACAGTGCCAGCTCAAGGTCATATGAAGTGAAGACTCCACATCAGCACGTATCCTCTGGGCATCACCAGCACCAGGGCCCGGTTGTGATGCAGAAGGATGAGGAATGACAACATTTAAGCAACGTAGGTAACACAAAGCAAATCATTTAATCCCAAATTCTTCACAAGCAATTGCTATTCCCTTGTTCTTCATCATCTGGGTACCCCACTCGACATGAGATCTGATTCAGAGAAATGCTAAATATTTACCAGATTGCCAGTGCTAAAGTCAATGAGAACTGTATTTCCAATTCCACCCTGGAAAATCAAGCTCCAAGTGTTAAATACTCAAAAAAAGGTGAATATTTTCAACTACTATGTCTCAATACAGACTTTTGTCACCTGCAAAATTACAGAATTTGTTCATTTACAAAAGTGTAATGAAAATAAATTGATTAATATTTAGTAAACATTCAGACATTTTGGTGATAAGCATCACTCAAAACCATGGTAGACACTGGTTCCAGCTTCAGAGATGGGTAGTGAGTTACTGGAAAAAAAGACAAAAAAATTATATCATGAAAACATGGTGTTCACACCAGCCTCACCCAGCCTTTCCAGGAACCAGTTTACGGAAAATATATTCAAAAAGCAGGCAAGCCAAAACTGTATGGGCAACAATAATTTTGGCACCTCCTAATTCTAAGTGCACTTCAACTTTTAAATAACGATTTTTAAATCTGTCTACATTGATACCAAAATTATAATTCCCTGCTGTTTTGGAATCTATGCAAAAGGGTTCAGGCTACTGAAATCTTTGCAGACAGGTGAAAATGAAGTGAGGTGGCTCTGAGCTCAGAGTGGCAGCTTGCAGATGTACTTCTTCCTGCTTGTGCTTTTTTTTTGTGGTTAAATAAAAGCATTCAGCTTCCAGTTCTTATCTTTTCAATGTGTTATATACATGCTACATGAAACAAACATCAGTATTTTTACCGTGTGAGGTTTTTTTCCTGAAAACAAGACATTAATACAGGGTAGAGCAAGCAACAGCAAAACTTCAGTTTTTAAATTGGAGAAGCAGCAAAATTAATTTTGAAAGCTTCTTCGTTCACAGCTGAAAGGCTTTGTACAAAACTTCATCCTGGAGTGATATTTTCAGCTGTAATATAGGGGTTAGTAATGGAAATGCTGACAGGCCCATAATTATGGAAGCGGAGCGGGCACCACTATAAAGTATATCAGATAGGCAACTGCTTAAATTCAGTACAAGGTATCAAAAGATGTTCCTGTCTGTCCTCATTAAAGCAGCACTTGAAATTCCTTTTAACCTCCGTGACTCAAACTATTAATTTGATGTTCAGAAGGACAAGTACACCAGGACTAATACTTGCATGAATACACCCCATTCTGTGCTTCAGACCAAACTGGTGGATCATCCTAAATGGTTAAGCTCATAGAAACTGAAAAAATAAATGCCAAGGATCAGAATATTTTACTTTACAGGTCACAAACTGAAGCCATGTAAAGTAACATAAAAATGACACATTAGTTCCTGTGTTCTGTGAGATTTTAAAGCTTCTCTTTATATCCAGATAAGCAATGACACATTTATGTGCAATTACACTTTTGGATACTGAGGGGGAAAAAGTGCCATCACCTCTGTTCACTGGATCTTGTTTGACAGCCACCTCATACACTGACATTAAATTCTTGATGCCTGCACAAATTCCATGCATGCAAAGGAAAGAAGATCAAGCCTGGAGGTCTAGGAGGGCAGCTGGGTGAATAACATGCTTATAGCCTGTATAGATTTTAATTTATATTGTTACTTCCACCAAAAACATTCACTAAATTGGTAGCATGTGCACAGTATATTCTATTTCTGTAATATATCAATTCTGAAATTTCATCTGACAGTTGTCTGCTGTAATAATGTTCTTTTCTTCAACAGACACAGAAAGAGCAGCAGGAGGTTACCTCTGAATTATTTCCAACCATATACTCTATATCATGACTCCAACAAACTCACTCCTATTTCCTTCTCCGCATTAAGGTACATGAAAACTATAGAAGGAGTGAATTTACCTCTTTTGCATCTAGCCAGAAAATCAAATTTTTGGGGCCAAGTTCTTCTGAACAAGCCCTTTTTCAAGCATAAATAAATATTTTTTTAAAAAAGTATGTGTTGCATTCTGTACAAATCTAGGTCTACAGCTCTTATCAGGTAAGGGAAACAACAAATGTCACATTCCACAGAAGCTTGCCTCACTGGAAATGGGATTGATGGTGTTTTTGATGACTAGGTAGAGAAAGAAAACATCTCACTGAACAGAAAGTACTTTCCCATGGAAAGCTGGAATAGTACTATTTTGAGTAATGCCCTACTTAAGCACAGGGACACCCTCACTGTGTCACTCACACAAACGTGATTTGCATGTTTTGATGGTTTGTACTTCTGCCTCAGACTACAGCAATGCCTTCTATAAGATGATTCAGAAGATTATTATATTTGCATATTTCCCCCATTCCTGGCAGCAAAACCTTCCACGGACCATCAATTCCAGGACTGCAGCCACTACAGGAGAGCACGAGCAGCAAAACAAAAAGGTCCCAACGTCTACTGATGTCATTCCTAATTGAATGTGGAGCACAACTGAGGCTGCCAGGGTTCCTGCACTTGTAGTCATGGGATGTTTTCATTTTCTGATGAGGAAAACACGTTTTCTCCTGAGGCAGACAGGATTTCAGATATCAACAGAGGACAATGTAATTTTGTAGTTCCAGAACAAGGGGCCACATGAAGAAGATTTTTGACTATTAACTCACTCGCTGAAGAAGATGAGGCAGCAAAGCAACAACTGCCAGAACAGAAAAATGTACTGGCTTACCAAGCCAGGCTCATCCCTCCTAGATATCTACTGACCAGAAAAAACCTTACTTCATCTTGTGCCATTTTGTCCATATTGTATATAATTTAGCAAATCATCAAGTTTACAATTTTATTAGAAGTCCCTAGAAAGCAGTTTAAATTTTCTAACGTAATTTGGTCCTCTGGTAGCACAGTTAAAGGACACATAAATATGAATGTCATATGCAAAAATGACTTGTAATACTCAGTGGGAGAGTAAGACAAAGCACTTTACCTAAAGCCAGCAGAGTTCTACAGAGTGCAGTTCAGGACAGAATTGTCTTGCATGTCACACACAGCTCCTCATTCAATGAATTCTCTCTTAGGTTCATATTTTTGCATTCTGAATGCAAGAGAAAAGAAACTCCCACTGGCTGTGTGGAAGTGGACCTGAGAAGGGCATTAATCTTTTTTACCAGCATATATAGGAATGCTGTCAATTAATTACAAGTGTATCATATGCTTGACTGCAGATCGTGTACACGGTGTGCTTTTCACTTACTGATTTACAGTCAGTGGGAGGAGGTCAGAGCAAAAATGTAACTACAAATCAAAGTTAAACATGGACATGGAAATTTATCTCTGTTTCCAAGATGGACAGTTCTCTTTGTGTTGGGCATGAACCAGGGCTGTGGTGATGAAACAACAGCACAACAGCTTTTGCTCCTGGCAGTGACAAAGTGAGGAATCACTCCTGGAGCACAGGACCCTGATAGTTTAGATGCTGTGCATCCTGCAAGAGCTAGGATCTAAAATAAAGCAAACGTTAATTCCTTTCAGAGATAAAACAATCAGAAGAGTTCACAGCTCCAAATGGAAAGCAGGGAACATGACATCCTGCCAACCAGCACTTGGCAAAACAACTTCTAATATAATATGCAAATACTGGCGCACTGACAAATATTACTTGCAAAAAATATTAATAAACTGCCTGAAATCCTAACTATTAGCATTATTGCTACCTCTGTGATTCTCTTTAAGAAAAGGTCCCCAAATAGTCAATGATGTAAAAGAATAAGAATTAAAAAACCAGTCATCAAAAATCCTCTGCTGAAGTTTTGTGCTTACATGCAGTACAGCAGATAGCCATGGTAAAAAAAATCTCAGTCGGTATTCTGAAGATTGCATCTTTGCATTTACAATTAATTCAGTATGTTGTGATGGCATTTAATTATAATTCTATACTTCCACCAAGTACGACAGGAGTTGTATTAATTTGCTTTTCATATGCTTCTCATTTGCTATCATCTATTCAATGTATTGAACAGAAAATTGAGAGAGAGCGTACGAGAGTGGTTCCTATTACTCAAGAAAAATAAAAAAAGTGTGTGAATAGCACAGCTTGGATGCATAAATACAGGGTGAAAGTTAAGACAGCTTTAGTGAGGAGAAGTCATGTGTTAGTCTGTGTCTGAAGAGGTCAACAGGTACACAGCCAGAGCAGACCCAGCTGATATGGGGTAATTTAATATTAAAATCCCATTTTGCCAAGGCCACAGAATCACAGAATATGCTGAGTTGGAAGGGACCCACCAGTATCATCAAGTCCAACTCTTAGCCCTGCACAGGACATCCCCAAGAGTCACATCATGTGCCTGAGATCACATTATCCCACATTTCTGAAAGAAACACATTTGCCGTAAGAAAAGTCTTTGCATGGACAAATAATTGTTTACAAGTTGCAATAAAAAAGTAAAATAAATAGACAAATAATTTTTAACACTGGAGAGAGGGCACCAGTTAAGTCCCAGAGGAATTTGTGCTGGGTCTGAAAGTGTTCCACACATCATTAACGATGGTTGTAGCAACTTAAGATAACTTGAACCCAACAAGGATGGAAAGCTACATTTTTGTAATTAACCTCCTACAAAAGGATTTAAAAGAGGGAGTGGGAGGCATATTACAGAGAGTACAAAGAGAAAAAAGGAGAGAACACAGAGGATACAGTTACAGTGATCACTTGCAGCCTGCAAGGCTCAGAGAGCAACTCTTGATTAGATGAAAAGCTCAGTAACTTTATCTCCTTGACCTTAGACGGAATGAACACCTGGGACACCAGCTTAAAATTCTTCAGCCCAAATTCACCACAGGGTCACCTCAGCACTACAGATGGAGGAGTTCAGGGATGAAAACTTAGGCTTCACCACGGTCTTCTACACACAGGGGAACCAAAGAGCCCCCGGTTTCCTGCTGGTTAAGCTGTGTCACACAGCTCTGGTACCGCTTCTGCTTCTGAAACACAGAGAGGTACAGCTGGGCCACAGGGCTGAACAGAGTGAAATTACAGAGAAACATCTCAGAAGGTCAGCTGAGAGAAAACCAGACCTCCCCTACTGGCAGTGCAGAATGCACGGAATACAGGACACGAGCCTTCAATCCTGGGCGAGTTATTTCTCGTTCTTATGAAAATGCAAGGCACATCCCAGTGCCATCCTACCTTACGGTAATGAATAATTTGTGGAGTTGTTCAGAGTCTGCTTGAAAAGGATCCCATACTCAGGATGTCAGAATGGCTTTATGTCACCCACAGGTCTTTGCATTTTCATGACAGCCGTTCCCCGAGCAGCTTCATTAGACAGATACGCTGAAACACTGGCTTCTGTCAAGAAACCTTTCACAGAGGAGTTTGTGTATGTTTTGAGTTTATAAAAAATGCTAAAGATTTAACAGAAACAAACCCAGTAACTCTTTATTTCACCAGTATAAATGCAAAATATCAGGAAATAATCGATCTTTGAAGCCTAAGAAACTGTTTTAAATTAGCATCAATATACAGGTACATGAAATAGTAAAAAAAAGTCTACAGATGCTGTACACCTTTTAGACTTTGATAATACAATTTTTCTTTCTCTATTTTCTGGAATATCATAAGCAGATGCAGTGCACTAATTTGCTACAGAAAGGACACAAGGGACCAAATCTTCAGCTGACTTACTGAGGTGAACTTTATATGTCAACTTGCAAAGTTTGCTGTGCCTCCAAAACAGTTTTTGTTTAAATCTGACACATGCAAACAATTTGCACACATAAATCAGTGGGGTGATGAAATGTTGATGGAGTTAAAAATCCTTCTTCTTTGAAACTCTTAACTGGAAGGTGTCAAAAGTCCAAAAGTAAAAGAAGGGTTTGCAAGATAAGACAGGCAAAAATGTACCTCAACAGCTCTGTCATTATTTTTATGTCAGTGATTGCATGATAAAATATTTAATCAGCAAGTCTATTTCTTTTCCTACATGGTTTCCTTTTATTTCCAGTTTCCAAAAAATGGAAAATGCTTTTAAATGTCACCTGATGGAGCAAGTGAATTCTATTGCTATAAACCCTTACTTCTTAAATTCTTTTCTCTGAAAAATACCTTCTGTATCTTTCCTTGTTCCCTTACTTTTCACTTGTTTCCTTTTAACTGACAAAATGGGTAAAAATGTTGTTTTAAACCAAGAGTCATGGATCATTTTCACTGCAGTGTAACCTGGATTTAAGAAGCAAGATACCAGAGAAATGAACACTCGGCGCAGGACAGGGGAGTATCAGGAACCACCCATCAACACCAAGATAAAAATTCATGCTACAATTTCACACAGAGAATCGTGACTGTTAAGAATGAATATTCATGGATAACTGCTTAAGAAAAGTGTGGAATAACCTGATATAAACTCAACAAAATGAAGCCTGGTAAAGCACAGTGGCAAAGCTTTCATAAACTTCAAGACTAAATTCTGGTTTGTGGCTGATGAAGACCTTGCTGAAGCAGCAGCTTCACTCCAGACTCCCACTCTTGTGCCCACACAGATCACACTGGTTAGAAGAGCGAGTTAGTGATATCCCAGGTCAGTATCTATTTAGATGAGATTTAGGCAGCTCCAGGGCACCACAGGTTTGCACAAGCACTCTGGGACTTTCAGACTTGGCACCAGCACCAAAACAAAGCAGAGGTCCTACATCTCCAAAAAGACCAGGTGAAAGGACAGCTGAGCAGGGAGAACTCAGGAAGGCCATTAAAAACCCAAGCTTGAGACTGAATTTCCATTAGATCTGTGAATCCATGATATTGTTCTTAATACACATGATCTACTAATCTACATTAATCACCTTCAGCAATGCTTTTTTAATTTCCTTTGATTAAAAACATCTTGCAAAATCAATTTTTTTCCCTTAACTCACTGTTCTTGTCAAAGGTTTGGATTGGCCACAATGCTGAGTTCTCTTCTTCCCTTACCATTAAATATGCATGAATACTTCAAAGCCTCATGCTTTACTGCATACTTACTGTTACATGGAAGTTTGTGAGTGGCCCTAGGGAATGTCCTCAGCTTTCCTGTAACAATAAACTCAATCAAGTGCTACCTATAACATAAGTCTAGAGAACTAAAGTAGCTCACTTAATTTGCAAGTCTAACTTCCAAAATTGTGGAAAAGGCCTGCAAACAAAGATGTTAAGTATAACAACCCGTGGAAAGGAATGCAATTGCTGGGAGCTTGTAAAAGGCCTTAAGGACCTCCTTGCAAAGCTTTAAGGCATGCTCTGACTCTTGGTCTTGTGTACAAAGCAAGTGACACTGGTTTAAGTAACATGAACATTTCCAGCCAATGTAAACCAGCTTAAAACCAAAATATGACAAATCATACCATCCATGAAACACTATTTTGTCTGGCTTTGCATTACAAAATGGGAAAATGCAAAAGGAAAATTGAGAAACAACGCTGAACTGAGTTAAAGAGAAAACTCTGTGTATGCACACATCTCCCGCTCCTGAAAATTCAGATTATATCCTATAGCTATAGGAAAAATTGGAGGACCCAATTAGCCAAACTCAATAAAGACCGAAGTCTGACAGCTGCTTCTAAAAAAGGTGCAAAAATCCTCAACAGGAGACTGCTGTGCAGAACTTGGGCAGCGAGCTCCACTCCGCACTCCACTGCTCACACAACTGCACCAATTAGGCATCCTCGGTATGGTTCTATTAACATGTATTTTATAAATGCCTTTGATAATAACCACACTATCCTGACTGAAGTATTTGCACCTGGTTACTTAATACTCGTGGGCATATGGCTTTTTGCAGTCAATAGAGTGTGAAATTATTTTCAATTATTTAATTTTCACATCTTAGAATATTTTGGAGAGAAAAATCTACAACACTTTTATTCCCCCCACCTAAATGTTAAGGATAATTTAGGGTAATATCTGTGTCCTTCTGCCATTTTACTCTGAAGAATGGAAAAAATATATACGTATTCACATGAGAAAACATATTTTTATATATTATGTGATTCATGTATGATGTTTTATAGATATAACATTTAACTGACTCTATTGGAGTTGACAAAATTTAATCAAAAGCTATTCTTATGGTCATTAGAGGGGAATGCTTTGAATAGTTGTGCTAGTAGGATGTATCTTGCCCACATGGAAAATCTGGAAAACTTCAGTGGAAAACTGAAGGAAATAAAGAGTTGAGATGAGGTAAAGGGCTGATATGTGGAGATCACAAGCAAACAGCAATTGCTGCTCCTTAGATGCTGGTCAGGAGTCAGAGAAGGAATCAGTCCCCAGAGGGAGGATGAGACACAGACCTCCCCGCACGCATCAGAGCAGCTCCTTCTCTCCTGCATGAGAACATTTGCTTCTCAAGTGGAGGATGCTCATTGATGGCCACTGCAATTCCTTGGCCTGTCACAAGACAAATCACTCATGCTGTTTACTCCAGTCCTGGCCACTGAAGACAGACTGGCATGTCTGAAAATGTCTTGGCAAAGAGGCAGGGGTAGAGGTATCTACATTTAACTTGTAATATGCTTGCAGCATGATTAAATAAAAACATAACCACCTGTTACCCTTAATTCAGTGGGAGTATCTATTTTCAATTATAGCATTCACTATCCACCCTCAAGTATGGCAGGGAACACCATGGCAACATAAACACAGTCGTGGCTGCTTGAGAAAGTTAAATTATAAATAGCAATGTATAGCCCATGAGGTCCTGGAAATAAACTAACTAATCCATAGGCATTTGTTACTATGACATAACATTTCCACTCAAATGCTGTTTGCCTCATCTCAAACTCCCTCAGAACAGATTTAGAAGTTCGGCATCACTTGACTCCAAGCGAGTTCAAGTTCAGACATGAAAAAAAGCAGAGATAGTGGAGAAAATAAGCTATAGCAGAACAGTGGAGAACAAATTAACAACAACAACAAAAAAATCCCCATTTATGCTTTATTCTGTTTCCACTGAAGTTAATGGGGGAAAAAAATCCCAACATATCCCAAATGTATAACAGAGTCCCCTTAATATAGACAAACACGTTTTTTATACTGAATCATCCCTGAGGAGAAAAAAAGAAAAAGGAAAAAGAAACCGAAAAACTGGGCTGAGCAGCAAACAGTTTAGAAATGCAAATAAACTTAGCAACCCTCTAAGACATTGGAGAGATTTTGGAACTTGATGCTCTCTTTAGCTTCATTCTGGGAGAAAGATCCATGGTAACTGCGGGAATACAGGGATTCAAGCCCGAGCCGAGTACTCAAGAGGGAGCTGAATTATCAATTGTTCAAGTCTGCTGTGCAGTTCCTTATTCCCTGCAAAGCCCAGGCCAAGCAAGAGCAGCAGCTTTTTGCCAGCTGGCCACACGCCTGCTGGGGCTGGAGAGGCCTCCTTACTTCAGAGTGACCAAGGGCTCAAAAATGGGAGAAGGGAAAGGAAATCAAAGGCTCTATAAAACTAGGACTGAAAATTAGGAGCAAAGAGGTAACAGAAGTCTGTGGTGTGAGGACAGCAAGAGTTTCATTCGATGTAGGCTCACAGACATTACAGAGGTTTGATACAAATCTGGGGCCTTAATCTAAACGTGTGAAAATGTCATTATGGTTAGGCAAGAAAAATAAAGATTTAGAGACATCAGCTTGGTCTCTTTCTTGTTGAGAACAACAGATCTGAGAAATTTACATTTTCTTTTCCTTTGCAGCCATTGGTTAAGGTCCACTTTTGATCACACTGACAAAAATCTGTAATGGATCTCCTGAGATCAATGGAATTATTTCAGATTTGCACCATGCAACTAAAATGGAATTTAAATTCTCAACATTTCTGTTCTAAAAATATGCTGTGTTTTATCACATATATTTGGTGAAATCTTGGCCTCTCTGACACCAGTGACAGCACTCATTGGTATTCCTATGGTCTAATTTCCACTGAGTGATTTTCTCTTCATGCAAAGTGAAGCAAAACAAAAACTGCCCCACTGAAGGAAGATTTAAATCAATTTTATATCAAGTCTATGGGATAAAAGAAGCAGGCAGGTTATGTAAGATTGTAATCATATGTATATTTCATGTGCTTAATTTGGCTTACTGCAAGTCATTGTACAATTAATTTGTTAAATGAAAATATTACTTAGAGGTCTGCTAATTTGCACTTTCAAAGAAAACCTGACAAAATCAGAGAAGTAGCTGGATAAATTTGTCAAGCATCTTTCAGAAGATAAGATTATACATACTAGGACCAGGGTTTCAATGGGTCTAACAAGTGAGACTATTTAAAATTGTCTATGTATGACCAGGAGAGATTCAAGCTTGGCATGGGTAAGAACTTCAACAGAAATATAATTGTCTTTACCTTTCTGATAAATAAAATTATTTGGTTCATGGTAGACTTCTGTATTTTGGGAGCCCTTCAAGTAAGATGGTGACACTAGCACAAAAGCTTATTTCAATAACTTTTATATAAAATGAGAGCAAAAACCTGAAAATATATTCAAAAATTAGTTGTGTTTGTCATCAGTGGCTGATTGTTAATCAAGCAATTGAGCAACAGTGTGTGTCACACTGGAGCGTCATTATCACATTATCACACAATTATTTTGTCATGCATTGTAGTAATATTTTTATAGAAAAAACCCTGAACACAGTCATTAATTGGTCAACACATTAAACCTAAGATGACATTTAGTGTGATGAAATGGAAAATAAGGCATTCTCAGCATGCTCACAGAAAACAATTCCCACACAGCCTAAGTATTCCTAAATCACTTGGGCAAGACTAATCTTAGAACAGACACGTAAAAACTCCTAAATAAAGACCATGATTTTTCTGGAGAGCATACAAACAAGTCTTTTCCTAAATCTACAAACATTCATGCATGTGACTCACGTGATTCCTGGTGCTTTAAATTAAGTGTGTGTGCAAGTTATGGATGTGCTGGAGCTTGGAGGGTGCACTGCAAAACCAGCTTTGGAACTGCAAAAGTACAAAGCTAACAGAACCCAAAACTACTTCAGCATTTTCTAACCACAAACAAGAAAAAGATGGAAGATTTTTTTTTTCCCAAGAAGAGCCATTAAAATGTCATTCCTACAGTTTAGCACCCTGCATTGTACTTTAGAAAATTAAAAATAGCATTTTGATACATATCCAAGGATTCAAAATTGGCTGATCACTTATAACCAAAATTGGAAAGAAATGATGAACTTAGAAGGAGATAAACAAGACTAAGCCTAGACTAAAAGCATTATCTATAAACACAGGTGAAGTTCAAGTCTGGTTTTTCCCACCTACAGACTGTAAATCCATCTGTTAACCCAACTTGAAATCCAAATTACCTTTTCTTCAGTCCTTTTTAAACACAGTCAATAATCCTGGGGAGCACCTTTCTCCTTGCTTTTTAGATGCCTGCAGACATTGGCAATTACACTTAGATACGTGCTCAATATACCTGCCCAGAGTTCTTCAGGCTGCACTGGAGGGCTCTCACAGCAAATTTGCATGAAATGTCACTATTTGCTTTACTTTGGTACAAAGTCTCACAAAATCTACTGCTGGTCATGATAAATGCTCTATAAACCAAGGAAGATAGAATAGAATATAAGGTAAATTATAACTACGGGGGAAAAAAAAATTAAATTCCAAGTAAGTTTTCCATGAGTAAGGATAAAAGGATTATTCCTTACCCACAATGACTGAGAATATTTCAAGGGTTTGCATGTGTGTATTATCCATCCCCATCCTCAGAGTATATAATGGCTGCTTGTGTGTTAGGTTGGACAGCCAAGATGGAAAGCCTGCGTGGATTTTAGCATCCACAACTGACTCGCTTCTATAAGAACAGCCTGGGGAACACATTTGTCAGCTCACAGTCACACAGAAGAATTTAGTGAATGAATCATTGTTATAAACTATGGGTTTTCCATTATCTGACTAGGCAGCCTTTTGTACCCAAGAGCATGATCTCTAACAGATTTTAACAATGCAAATGCCTATCAGACTCAAATGAATACTCATGAAGGAAAATATAATTTGTAGCCTTTCCTAGTTATTACAGAAATCTTTGTCTTCCTCTAATCTAAAGGGCTTTATAGACTTTAAGAGCTATAAATTACCTAACTTTTTTACAACATATGCAGTCAAGCACATGAAAATTGGTATAATTATATTATTTCTAATCTTAAAAGTATGAAGAATGAAGAAATTAAACAGACTGGACTATGGGAAAATGTATTTCACATATCAGAGCTGTCAAACTTCGAGATGCCAATACAGACATCTACATTCATTATTAGGTACATAAACAGAAGTTGTCAGAATTTCAAAAGTGCTGCTCATTCAACATTAACATCAACTCTTACAAGAACTTCATGTTCTCAGCAAGACAAAGTTCATCCCCAAAATAAAAAAAACCCCAAAAAGCTCTAAGTTTTAAAAGCCAGTATTGACATTCTGTGTTTTTCTCTCCCTGTTCTTTTGTTTCCAAACCTACATTATGCTTCAAAGACAAACACAGCTCATGGAGTTCTTGATAGCATCAAGGCTCTGTAGAGTGCTTTAGCTAGAGAATGTCCTAAACCACCAACATGCTGAATTTTCTTTTATGAGAAATGCAAAACTGGGCCTGTATTTTGCTAACAAAGCCCTCAAATCAAATGTGTGGCATTATTTTATATATATATATACACACACCTTGGAGAAAACAAGTGTTGACAGGGAAAGAACAAGAGAGATAACGAGAGATGTATGTCAGAGTCTGGTGTTCCTTGGGTAATATCTAATCCTTTCCATGGAAAGATTTTTTAAATGATTTATACTAAAGTCTGCAGAACAAAGATTGTCTTGTTTCTTTCACAGAGTTATACTGAAATGTGCAAACAAGAGAAAGGGAGAAAATTGCATCTTTTTGGATTTCTATTTGCAGTGGAGATCAGTGAAGATTTGACACCTGCTCTGCATTGCTGTACTTTTACAGCTGACCACAACTAACATAAAAGGGCCAAACTAAAGCAAGGTGTTTATTTTTTCCCAAGCTAAAAACCAGCTCTCACTTTCATCTGTTCCTTCTTGCAACTAGACTGTGCAGCAAAAGAAAATTCAATAGGTATTTTCCCTTGGTACTAATAGTTAACTTCTGGTGCTTTCTCTCATGGGTTTTATCTGTTACAGTGATTCTTTCCAGGCCATAAGATTTAAGGCGAATTTAACATCACACTGTGTGTAGCAAAGACCTTGTGAGGAGAGTCGATATTACCACCCACCAAAGACCACATCCAACCCCTTTGCTGACAAGAGACTTACAAAAGGAATTCTTTTGAAGAGTAAAAAGATGCTCATAATGGTGTAAAGAGGTTTTCTCAATAATTAACCCTGAATCCTCCTAAGACAAATGTGCCAGTGCCTCCACTGTATTAACTGCAAAAGGCAGGTGAGGCTGGTGATGTTCTCAGGAGGCATCTCCTGACAGAATGATTACTACGGCAAAAGGTCCTTTATGTTTCACAGCAATTCACTATCTTGTAAAGGAATTGGTGTAAGATGCATTAGAGCTGTTGATAACTTAAATTAAAATTGCACAATAAGCCTCTGTTTTTGCTGCACAACCTCAGCTCAAAAATGCCAGATAAATGTTTTCTGCAGAGGTCATGGACATGACATGGCCCAACTATGATTTCATTTACAAGTAATTAAAATAAATTAATTTTGATGACTTCACCTTAAGTTTGTTTATAGCCGTCTTGCTTATGACCAACATACTGCTTTTACAAGTGTTCCATATATTTATATATTCCTGAAAAGATGTTCTGTGGCTATAGTTGGGAAATGAAGGAAATGCACATAGCTGACCATTATTTAATCTATCTGTATTAGTTCCAGGATGAGTAGATGTAGTTTGCCCTGCAGCAGATCACTGTACTTTAGAAAAAAAAAATTTTACACTTTATACCCTACTAAGGGCTTTGCTGTACTACATACATATAGTTATGTCCAAATACTGTAACACCTGCTGACTCTCAGGGTGTAACAACACTTTCTCAAATGCTTTCAATGAGCTTTAAATCTGTCTGAATAAAACATGTTATGACATGTACCCTTTGTACACAAAATGGGAGACTACGAAATCTTTTAAAGAAGAAGTGTACACAAGATTCAGAGAATCCAAATACTGTTTACACAGATGTTGTTGAAATAATTTTATGTAAATTATCCACACTGGGAGAATTCATAATGTTTGAAACAAGAACTAAAAAATGGATATTTTCATAAAGGAGCAAGGATAACACCTCTAAAACCAGAATTTGTTAATGCTGAAAGGACTTTTTGTTGAAAAACCATGATCTACATTTACGGACATTTTGCAGGTCTGTGCTTGTTTGTATTCATGACAATACAGCTGTTCCTCCACACCTCATGCAGGCAGTGCTCCCCACAGATCCAACTTGGCTTTTATTTAAAACACAGAGTGGGAGTGATTCCACCAGCCTCAGCAGAGATAATCTTGGTTGAAATAAAGAACAAAGGAAAGAAAAACCTGTAAGGACTTTAGGTACTGGCCATGCACATACAGCTCAGAACTAACAGAAACCTTAACGGTCATCCCTGTTTCCAAGGAAAAAACCCTACAACTCCTGTAGTTTATTTGATGTTCAGCTTTCAAATTTACACAACCCAGCTTCACATCACTCATAGCATTTTACAGCAGTAACAACTCCATTTTCAACAGGATCCAGCAAAAATGTCTTTCCATCTATTTCCCTAAAGAATAATCACTTCCCACACAAATCAGGAATTTCACTATACTTTGCCTTTTCTAGAAGAGTTCAGTACCACGTTAACATATCACATGTGGTTTACATTTTCAGATAAAGGTATCTCAAAAGCACAAAACCATGTAATCCTTCCTGTGAAAAATTGTGGAATTCTGATTTGCAATGAGCTCTAAGCCTGAGAATTTTTTAGCATCTCCACTCTTTTCAATTGCTTGGTGTTCTTTTCACTTGCTTAGGAATGTATTTTTTTAACTGATGGTATTTAAAACACACAATGCAGCCTCTTATAATATTCTCTCATATGATGTAACAAGCTATTTGTAAGAATGAACTAACACATGAAAATGCAAGGGGAAAAAAAACCAAGCAGCAGGCTCATTTTTTAATTGCAGCTGGAATGAAGACTGGTAACATATCCTATGGAATTACTGGAACAGATTTTACTTGCTTTATATACTAATGCAAAGAAATGGCTTTTTCTAATTTATAAGGTCTCAATGTTAACAGAAGGATTGAATTTGCCAAAAGTACCACAAATGAGGTAAAGAATGACTTCCCATTGGCAATCATATTGGTTTTGTCAACCAACAGTTCCATCCTGACCTTATTTGCAAAGTTCTTACAGCAGTTATTATTTTGTTTTGCAGTTAACACAGTGCTTCCTTTCTCAAATTATTTTAAAGCTGATCAGGCAGCTTGTGACTATGCACATGTAACAGACCTAAACAGCTGTCAAAAATTCCATTTACTGAGGAAGCCTCAGCCTTGAATAAGAACTGTAGTGTGGTGCCACTGCATGTCAGCAAGAACTCTTGGAACAGCCCATCTTTCCTGGTGCTTATGGACAAGGAACAAATACACAGAACTCCTGTCTCCTGGCTCAAAACACAACCACAACAGTTCAGTCTGTAGCAAACAGCACTTCTTAGGAAATGTCTTTTTTTGCAAGAAAGCATTTGGCCTCCAAGCAGACAGGTAGATAAACAAACCTCCTATAAATATTTGGGTATCTTATCTAATAAGGGCATCAAGGAAAGAACATCTCAGGAACAGGATCTGCAGTAGCTAATGAAGGAATTTCCTATCCACAACAATGCCAGAAACTCTTTAAACCTGGAGACAGTGCTGCTGTTACACTGACATCTATCAGTCTTTTACTCTTCTCTAGAGATAAGTTTAGGTCATGATAGTCAGCCAGAGCAGCGTGCACAGGTATTTATATGCAAGGTCACGACTTCCAGTTACTTGCCTGGACATTACACAACACTTTACTGCACATTTTTTCACATTACACACAAAATCTGACTACAGAAGATTGGATACACGTGCTTGGCTGACAGAGCTAACACTTCATTTTGCTGCCTGTGCCAGGTTATTTTCGCAGGAATGATATAGAAACGACTCTGGTGTTGGTGACACCACCATAAATTAAGGACATTGTTCTTTCTCATTCATGTTGTGAGAATTCTATGGATGGATAACCGACAAGGCAGTGCTAGAAAAAGAGAACTGCTCAAGGAAGTGCTTTTGGATATATGTATAAGGTGCACAGGCTGAAAGGCAGAACGTCCGAACAACAGAAAAAACAGAGTTTATTAAGTCTACGTAAGGAAAACAGCACAAAAATGGAATCCATGCTGTTGCATGAGAAAGAACTGCATTTTTCCCACACCTGTTGAGATAGGACCTCAAAAATCCTGGGATGCTTAACTGCCAGTGGTGCCCATGAGAGTCAGGTACCGGAGTACCACTGCACATCAGAGCCCAACATCCCAGACCCGCGGGAAATTGCAGATCCTTTGGAAATTGCCTTTCCCTCAAAGCCCACTGAACTTCAGAGTGGCTTTGCACCCTGCAGAAGGCAGTTTGGGCCTCTTAGAACCAAAATGCTCTTGGCTTTTGAAGGGTGAGCACTGCCCCATGATGTTCTCCTGATGACTGCACAATGCAGCACCTTGTTCTACACAGAGGGCAAAAAATATCACACAGTGTTGGTAGTTAATGTGCAACTGAGGGTAAAAATAAGATAACACCACCTTCCTAAGACTGTAAGAAATGTCACAAAGATGAACCACTGTGAGAAATACAGCATGGGACTTCTTTAGTATGCAAATACTGTAAGAAAAATACGGTATTTACTAATTTCACAATTTTGTCCTAGTTAATTTTATAATTAATAATTTAATTGATGCTAAACATCAGACATGTTCTAGGTTCCTCATTAAGGCATCTCAGCTTCAGTGCTTGGATTAAATAAAGGATGATTCAACATGAGAGAAACTACAAAATCGAGTATCTTTACTAATTCTGTTAACATTCTAGAGAGCAAATAACATCCAGCATTGCCTTCTGCCTCATCATGAATCAACCATTCCTGTTTTGGAAGATTTTTGAACTTTTCTGCATCTGGAAATCTTGTTTAACAATAATGTTTCAAAATAAATTAGATCTGCTCCCTTCTGATGATGTAATGAACTGTTATTAACTAAGTGTGGTAGTCTAAGAACATCAGGAACTGGCTTGGATAAAATGTTGTCTACATTAGGGTAATGCAATAAACAAAGAAAATGATGTATTAAAAGAATAATGCCATCCAATATCACAGCATATGATATAATTTGGATGGAAACATACTAGAATTAAACCTATGCCTATTTAGCTTCATGTATGTAGTGGTTTTAGCTCCTGCTCCCAGTAGAAGGAATTTCCTGAGCAGCCTGAAGTAAATATTTGGCAGTTCCAATTCTGAGTTTTAGAGAACGGTTAATTTGCCAAATCTGAAAATACGGACAAAAAGACCATTGAGACGACTACTCTGTCATACCCGCGAGGACTTCTCCACACATATTGCAAAAAATAAAACTCTGCGGCAAAACACTCGCCTGGATGGACCCAAAGAACAAATGCGTGCATTAATTAGCGGATTAATGAGCGAATTGGGGCGCTCGGCCCGGACCCTCGGCCGGGACCCTCCGGCGGGGCCGTGGCGGGGCCGCGGAGGGCGCCCCCTGGCGGCCCCGCTGCCGCTGGCGGGAGCAGCGGAACTTTGCTCGCGGCTCGGCGCAAAATGCGCGCTCGGAGCGGGCTCCTTCCCCTCCGCGACGCCCAATCCGCAGCAGAAATGGCCAAATAAGAAAACACCGAGCTCTTCTGTACTTGCAGGACACTAAACCATAAAGCACCATCTCCTTTCCAAACGCCATCAGGCCTTTGGGCACCTAATTACACCCACAAACACTTCATGAGCACCAGTAAGTCCAGAGCACGTGCACTCCATGTAGGTATTACTGTCTTAATTAAAACAGTGAGCAGGTGGGATGTCTGCAGATAAATAAAAACATAATGTTCCTAACACAGAGTTCAGAACACCTACAAAGAGCTGTTTGACTTCCAACCACTTCTTTAAATGACAACAAAGTTTTACTAATAAATGATCACCTCTCTTCCCTACCTGTGTTGGAGTTTCAGGCCACGTTCAGCTGCGAGGGTATTTTAAGCAAAGGTGAAATATATTTAGAATCTGGGTTTTGGACAAACGCTTTATCAGATAGAAATTCCAGCACAAAGCATTCCCTTGCAAACATGCATGGAATTCCTCTGAAAATCTGGTTGGAAAATCTTTATAATCAATATTTTGACGACACAATGCTTTTGATACACTTAAGTTACCTTCGTTCCTTCAGGATTCTTATATTTTCCAATAAAAACATTCCTCTCTAACCAGTCATCTCCGACTAAGTTCATTACACGAAGAAAAAATATTCAGCAAAACAAATATAACCTCAATTCGCCTTGCAAGAGAAAAGCCTCGGTAATGAACAGCCTCTCCGGTACGAGCGCGGATCTTACCTCTTCAACTGTCAGAGGCATACAGATCCGGTACTCCTTCATGAGCATATTCCTGCTGCTCAGTGCGGACCGGCGAACTGGGAGAAAAGTGGTGATTTCTGCACAGAGATCACGACGGGAACCAAACCCGGGAGAAAATAATCAAGCCTCTTTCTCTGTGCGCGCTTGACAATGTGTCCACAAGACAGTAATGCAACCATCCAGGAAGGCTGACCCAGCAAGAAGAGAAACCACCACAACCGCTTCTTTCTCCCAGTTCTTCCTCCTTCACACTGCGATCATGGGAATCTCACAGACGCTCGCACCGAGATACGCTACAAAGTCTCAAACCCCCACCGCTCTCGCCCCAGCCGAAGACATCCGTCGGAAGTGCATGGAAACGCCGGGCTCTCTC
>VWZW01001414.1:705165-725483 GCA_013397115.1 Edolisoma coerulescens | reverse complement strand
GGGGCCGGCGGGGGGGCAGCGGCCGCCGCCGCCGCTCGGGCGGGTTCAGCGGGGCCGGGCCGCGGGGCTCCGGGCAGCGCCCGCCGCTGCCTCCCGGCAAGGAGACACCGGCAGCGCTGAGCCCCAAGGATTCGCGATTTCAGTTAATTCTGCCGTGAAGACTTCTCGGGTTTTGGAAGTTTATTGCCCTACGTGTGACAAGGCACCTTGCACAGCTTTTACACCCCGATGCAGGAGAAGCGAGCCCGTGAGCCTCGGGCTCGCACCCGCCTCCCGGTACAAAAGGAAAAAGAAAGGACAGCGTGCGCTCGGTGCGGACATACACAGGATGTGGAGGCCTCACCCATTTCCCTTCTGGTCAGCCCTCTGCTATCAGCCAGCACATTTTGCAGCACAAATAAACCCCTTTTTTCATATCGTTTTTTTACTTTCAAATGGCACGCAGAAAGTTCAGTGAGAAAACGCCTCCTTCCTAGTTGAACTATAAAGCCAGAACCGTTTTAGGAGGTCTCCCCGCCTCCTTTAGTGAGCAATTTGTCAGTGAAATCGATTTTTAATATGCTCGGGGTTGTGTTTTTAAGAGAAATTTACCCATCGTTAAGTTACAACTTGAAATGCACAGGAACCCAATTCTGAAACTACCTGGGAACCCTGAACTGTTACACAACCTCAGCATTTCATGTTTAAAATGCTCATCCTGCTGTTTCTCCTGTGCTCCCAGTGGCTATGAAGCCATTCACTGGATTGCAGAGAACTCTGTAAGAGCACAATACAAGGCCCTGCAAAGATACTGGTAAAATATACATCTGCACTTACATAGCAGTTATTTGCAAAAAAAATAAAAGTGATGAAATACCGTATTTGGGACAGTTAAAGAGGAATTTAGGTCTACAATGAAATGCATGTTTCATAACAAGAAAGAGGAAAAGCCCCTCAGAATTTCATTGGTTCTGGATGTACATTTCAGAGCTGTGGGTATAATTCTTAGCCCAGAGGACACAGTGCCATCTCCTGGAGCCAACAACGTTGGTTTGCCAGCCCCTTGCAATAATGGCACAATATTTCACATCCCTGCCTTCTCAGGGAAGTGCAAACACCTACACAAAGAAATAAAAAATCTGGGAGCTCTATTAACAGTCTGGATTTTCAACTGAGGTATGAACAATGTGTTTAATGAGACTTCTGTCTCAAATCTGACACAGCCATTTATAAATATGAAAACTGTGGCTGTAATTCGTAATGTTGGTACTGTGTGTTCCTGGAATTCCAAGCAAAACAGGAAAACCAAGGCAATACCTTGTGATATCTCACTGCAGGAAGGACACTGAGATGCTGGAGCGTGTCCAGAGAAGGGAATGGGAGCTGGGGAATGGTCTGGAGTACCAAGGGTGGCTGAGGGAGCTGGAGCTGGAGCCTGGAGAAAAGGAGGCTCAGGGGGGACCTTTTGGCTCTCCACAACTCCCTGACAGGGGCAGCCGGGGGTGGGGGGGGCTGTCAGGCTCTGCTCCCAGGGAACAAGTGATGAGAGGAAATGGCTTCAAGCAGTGCCAGGGAGGTATAGATTGGATATTGGAAAGAAAATTTCTTCACAGGGTTGTGAAGCATTGGAACAGGCTGTCTAGGGAGGTGGTGGAGTCACCATTCTCAGAAGTGGTCAAAAAATGTTTGGATGTGGCACGTGGGGACATGGTTTAGTGGTGAACACAGTGGTGGTGGTACTGGGCTGACAAGCCAACCATGANTGTCAGGCTCTGCTCCCAGGGAACAAGTGATGAGAGGAAATGGCTTCAAGCAGTGCCAGGGAGGTATAGATTGGATATTGGAAAGAAAATTTCTTCACAGGGTTGTGAAGCATTGGAACAGGCTGTCTAGGGAGGTGGTGGAGTCACCATTCTCAGAAGTGGTCAAAAAATGTTTGGATGTGGCACGTGGGGACATGGTTTAGTGGTGAACACAGTGGTGGTGGTACTGGGCTGACAAGCCAACCATGAAGTTGGACTTGATGATCTTAGAAGTCTTTTCAACCTTAATGATTCTGTGATTCTGTGGTATTACCCACAGATGAGAGACAATCCAAATTCAGATCTAAAACATCCTTCAGCTTTAAGTGATTTGCTAGTGGTTTCACCCACTGGGAACAATATTTCTGGTTTCTGCTGAAAAGCAATGTAAAAGAACCTGAACTTCTTGGCATAGGGCCTTGATGCTAC
This sequence comes from Edolisoma coerulescens, assembly GCA_013397115.1. NCBI lineage: Eukaryota > Metazoa > Chordata > Aves > Passeriformes > Campephagidae > Edolisoma > Edolisoma coerulescens. Next base: position 723,273 of record VWZW01001414.1, on the reverse strand, counting down.
CCAACTATAGGCAAGGACACTGATTTCAATAAAACCAGGAGAAAGACTTGAACTAGTTTGTCACCTATCACATGCTTTCAACATAAAGTAAACCTTATAGCTCCGTGTACATTAACAAAGCAGATCTGCAGAAAGCAGTGTGTCAAATACAGAACTTGCTTAAAATGGAAACCAAGACTACTTCCTGTACCTGCAGCAAAACATTATCCAGTCACCCCCAACCATGGCTCTGTCTTGTGCTGGTTGCACGTACACTTGGGGAAAAGCAGTGACCCCAGGGATATCCCTTACAACTCCCCACTGGGAGTGCCCAGACTCTTTCCAAAGCACACTCCCCAAATGCTTCCCAGGGGACATGCTGAGACAGAAAACTTCCAGCTCCCACGAGCCAGGCAGTGCCTGCCAAGCATGCCTGCCTCAATTTTGGGTCTTTGATTTCCATGAATTGGCAGAAATTTTTACTCTTACCTCTGCAACATGCTCTCTATGCTCTGTTGTGAAAATGAGACATTTTTCACTCATTTTTCATTTCTGACCTGGGGGGAAAAAGCCCATATGTTAAATTATGCTGAGTATGAACTCCAGATGGACTTGTGTCAGCAAAGTGTCGCTTCAGAGTAAGAGACAGTAAGAGCCAAGCTATTTCTTTGGGTGTTTCACTAAGGACTTTTGAATAAGAATTTAGTTTCTTTTTTAGCCACTCAGGGATTCTATCTTGGAGGCAACAGCTGCCTCCTCATTTCCCAGCATAGCCATGCAGGTAAAGGAAAACAACAGTTGCAGAAGGCATTTATTTTCTTCCTCTTTCACTCACTTGTCTGAACCAAATTACTGTGTATGGGACTATGTTCAATTAGATTAGTATGTGACTTTTAACTTCCCTGGAAGCCATCACTCCCAATCCATCACCTGTAAAAATATATATATACTAATATATACTAATATTACCATGAGCTAAAAGAATGAGATTGTAAAAATAAAAACTCTGTAAAAATTTGCAAATGGCCAGAGTTAGGGAATAACAACAGACACACTCTGTGTGATACATGCATGTATTTTCAGTACTTAAGTCAATTGAAATTAAGTAAAAATGATTAAGGATAATGGATAGATTCTGTTAGCAGACTTTTAAAATCAAGTTTGTGTTCAAACGGAAAGTGATTCAAAGCCCATGGTCTGTGCTGTGCTAATTGGAAGGCGTGTATCAGACACAGTTGCAAAATACAGTATCGGAGCTCTGAATTCACTTAATTGAATTACTCTGAATTTACACCAGTGCAGCAGATGTAGGAACTCAGTCTTAATTCTGTCAAAAAAAGATTTAAACCAGTTATCTCAAATACCCCTTTGCCACATTAATGTGTTGGTCTGTGTACAGCATAGTCTGAAAGTAACACAACACAAAATGTAATTTCATGGTAACTTCTTCTTTCTGCAAATCTTAAATAACACCCAAAGATTCCCATGGCAGGTGGTTGGAACTAGGTGATCTTTAGAGTCCCTTACTACCCAAGCCATTCTGTGGTTCCGATTCAGTATTTGAGTATTTGAATGTTCCCTGTTCAGTGTTTGAGTTGTTTGCTTGCAAACACGAGGGAGTTCTTCTGAACTTCCCCAGTGAATGAAACTTCTGTAGTGTATGAAATTGTGTTGGGAGATGATGGCAACCTGCAGCACAGGCGTTGCACCAACATCTCACAACTTATCAAACACATTGATGGTGCAACTTGTCTAGATCAGGATCCATGCGCTCTTAAAAGTCATAGTGCGTCCTACCTTTCTCCCACCTCTCCAGCAATGCCGGGTGATTAAATGACTCAAGGCTGGAGTGAGATACAGTGAAACCACCAAGGTGAAATCAGCAGCTGCAGAACCCAGAGTCTCCCCTGCGGCCACACGTGACGTGTCAACACGGCCAGGCTGCCCCGAAATGCGGGAGAACAGCACAAAAGCACCGTTCTCCTGCCTCACCACCCCCAGCTACGAGCAACACCGTGGCTGTGGCAACTGTGCCGAGCCGCGTAACCCACAGGGCAGACTGAGGGCCGTGACTGCACTCCGGGAGATGTCACTGGGAGATGTCACCGGGAAATGTCACCGCCACATCTGGCACCAACTCACAGCTGCCCTTCCCGGGTGCCGCGGGGTCCCCCGCCCAGACTGGATCTCAGAGGTGTGGATTAAGGGGCAGATGTATCCAGAGGGGCAGATCGCGGTCCGGGTCCCCTCAGAGGGGCGGATTGAGGGGGGAAACCCGCTGAGAGGGCGGATTGAGGGGCAGACCCCCTCAGCGGGGCGGTCCCGGTCCCCTCAGAAGTGCCGTGGGCGGGACGGGTCCCCTCACAGGCGGCACCTCCCCCGCCGCGGGTCCTGAGGCGGCCGGGGGTGGCCACAGCAGTGCCTGCTTGCCGCGGCGCGGGGCCCTTCGGCGGGGCTGCCCCCGGCGCGCCTGCGCGCGGGCCCGGCCGGTTCCGGTGAGCGCTGAGGCGGCGGAGCGGGCGGACATGGCGGAGGGCGGCGCGGAGCGGGCCGATGGCCGCATCGTCAAAATGGAGGTGGATTACAGCGCGACCGTGGACCAGCGGCTGCCCGAGTGCGAGCGGCTGGCGCAGGTGAGGCGGGAGAGAAGCCTAGCGGGGCGGACGGGCTGAGTCATGGCGCGCTAGGCCGCGCGTGGAGGCGGCGCGGAGCGACCCGCGGCCGCATCCTGCCCCTCGATGCGGTGTTGAGGGGTCTCGTTGCGGGTTCTCCGTGCCGTGCTGGGGAGGGGAAGGAGTGGGACGGCTCCGCTGTTTCAGGGCTGTATGGGAGAGTGGGCAGGAGGGAGGCTGGTGCCCAAGCAGAGGGTGGCCGAGCACTGGAACTGCTCTCTAGGGCAGTGGTCACGGCCCCAACCCTGCCAGAGCTCAAGGGATGTTTGGACAACGCTCTCAGCCACATGGATTCTTAGGGATGTCCTGTGCAGAACCAAGGCCAAGAGATGGACTCGATGATCCTTGTGGGTTCCTTCCAACTCAGTCTCTTCTGTGATCTTGAGACGGGACGAGGTTCCGGGGCGCAGCCTCGCGGGTGAGGGAACCAGAGGGCCCCAGTCCACCACAAGGGCCGTGGTTCTTCCCCGCTGCCCCTGCCCGCGGGCACACGCGGAGTTGCTTGTTCTTCCCGGGGCTCTGTGCGCCAGGGCTGCCTTCGGGTAACAGGTCCCGGGTCACGTTGGACAGGCAGTGCTTGGCATCCTTTTAACTCGGTTACATGCGAGCCCCAAGGAGCTGGAACGGAGGGACAGAGCCAGGACAGGCGCTGGGGCTGTCTCTGCCTCCTTCGGCTCAGTAAACAACGTCTGTGCACACTCGATGATCCACCGCAGAACGTGTTGCACGTGGGGTCATAGTGATCGAGCATACGGTATTTCATAACAAAGTTCTTCTGGGGCCTGGACATTCTTGTGCCCCTCAGATCTCAAAAAAGACAGAACCATAGAATCACAGAATGGTTTGGGTTGGAAGAGGCCTTAAGCTCACCTCATTCCACCCCCTTCTACTAGACCAGGTTGCTCCAAAACCGTACAAATTGGCCTTGAACACTTCCAGGGGTGGGGCAGCCACAGCTTCCCTGGTGTTGCTGTCATTTGTTGTCCAGTAGGATGGCATCTGACTCTTTACATGCTGCAAATGCTCTGCGTGATCCACGTGTCTCATTGTGAAAGATACACATGTTGTACAGTTCTGAAGGCAGTAGCCTTAAGATAAATGAATTGCATCTTAGATTATCTTAAGGCTATTGTATGGAGAGCAGGCACAGGGATTTTATCCTACAGGCACAGCTCTGCATAGGAATGGACAACATGGCCATGTTTCATTCTGCAAAACATAAATTCTGTGGCAGTAAGAGCACATCCTTGATAAACCGTTGTATGTAGTCTAAAATATTTCAGCTGGGTTGTTTTAGAAACAAATTTCATTTTCTGTGGTTTGTTACTCATTTTCTACCCATTTTTTGTTTCTAATTTCTAACCTTTTTTTGCAGCCCCACCACTGTCGTGGGCTGTTACAAATTCACCCATATTAACTTTTTTTTTTAACAAGATATTTGCCAGGAATTGCAACTCAGGACTAAAAGTACATTGTGGTATCTTACACTCCTCTAAACAAAGGCAAATACAGTTCTCAAAACCCCTCCAAAAACAGGACTATTATAATTACATGCTTAGCCTGTAAAGCTTGTAGTTTATACTTTGTATAATACACTGTAATTAAGAGATGAATATGGGTGAAAGTAATAGGTGAACAATTTTTTTGGCCAAGGTATTTAATTGCATATCTGATCTCACTGAAAGCTCTGTTTTGGCCAGAGAAGAAATGAGTCTTCCACGCAGCTCAGTGAATGTGAGCTCACCAAACCTGTCTGAAACTTGCCAGGTTTCTCTCCCAAGGCAGACAACTTGGAGCATGTGTTGGGCAAAAATGAAACCAGTACGTCTCCAGTTTTATCTCTGTGTAGAACCATGTATTTAAAGTTGGTGCTATGCATACATTTTTTTAAGGAAAAAAAAATTAAAATGGGTGTACAGGCTGGTCTGTGTTTTTATTTATGTGAGAATTTGAGTTACACTCAGTTTAAACTGAATTGTGTTCTTAACTCATGGAGATAATTGTTTGCCTGTCTTATTAGGAAGGAAGATTGCAAGAAGTCATTGAAAACCTTCTCTCCCTGGAAAAACAAACACGGACGGTGAGTAGTGCATGGCGGTGCTGGGATGTGCTGCACACCTCCTGTTCCACTGTGTTAAAGGGACTTGGAGTATCCTTGGAGCATCAGTCTGTCTTTTCTTTAAAAAGCAAATCACTGAGACGAGATAAAATGATTTTTTTCCCCTTTGTGTAAAACAAATACAAATGCTGGAGGGCTCAGGTTGTTTATCCCATCTCTAACACGCTCTTGGTTTGTTACAGGCTTCTGACATGGTCTCCACATCCCGAATCTTAGTTGCCATAGTGAAAATGTGTTATGAAGCTAAAGACTGGGATGCTCTTAATGAAAATATTATTCTTCTGTCAAAGAGAAGAAGTCAGTTAAAACAGGTGAATTTAATCCTTTGAAACAAAGAAAAAAATGTATTTTGGAGCTGTATCACATATCTGGTCCCCCCATATGTGTAAGGACTTTCTGTGTAAAGATGGTGGTTCATCTTTACAGTCTTCTGCAGTGTGTATTGTAGACATATTCTTCATGTTCAGATGTACATTAAACAGAGTTACTGCAATTTATTGTGCTCATGTGAAATGTGTGCTTTGCATGCTTGCTTTTGAAACCGGCATACTTTGGTATAAAGCACTTGCATTTAAGGAAGTGTGAAGTTTATTGCACTCTGTGTGTTCAGTTTGACTTAAATAGAAGTCAGCAGCAGGTAATTTTAATGGCATCATGGTTTTAGGAAGGAAAGGGTTACCTGTTGTTTTGCGCGCGGAATCATCACTAGTGTGTGTAAAAGTAAGAGTGCAGTTTAGTTCTCTGACTTGCACAGACTGTAGCTGAAGGCTTGGATCATTCCAGCTGAATTTTGAATTTGAAACTTCTTGAGGAAGACATTTCTAGAAGTTTCATTCTAGGGGTTTTTTTTAGAAGTAGATATTTTAATAATAATTTTACCAGCTTTGTCAGCGTTGTTACCAGAAGTGCACATTCCAATACCTGTGCTTGCCACTGAAGGAAAAAATCATCCCTCTTCCTTCCCTTCCTGAGAATCTACAGGTGTTCTAAGGAGAGGGGGTAGTGCACACAGTTAGGAGAAGATACACGTCTCTTCAGCCACGCGGGTCTTAGGGCAAGCAGAGAAGTTCTGCCAGTCCATGTGGATTTGGCAGAAGAGGAATTGCTTTTCAGGATAGAACTGCATGCCATGGATTATTTTCAGTGTTGGAAAAACTGAGATAAAAAAATGACAGAACAGCATCACATTTGCCTTGTAGCATCAGTCAGTAGCATCATTGTACACATCTTCACGAATCAAAGTGAGGAGATGGATCTTGTGTGCTTTTTGCTGAAATGAGTCTCTTTAGTGTGATGTGAAACTATTTATTACTTACCTCTGAGCGTTACAGCTTGAATTCATTAGGGAAATCTAAAACAACAGTATGTTTTTCCCCTCTGTTTTCATACTAGGCAGTTGCTAAAATGGTCCAGCAGTGCTGCACTTACGTTGAAGAAATCACAGACTTACCAGTCAAACTGCGCTTAATCGACACGTTGCGTATGGTCACAGAAGGAAAAGTAAGATTTTGTTTTAAGACTCAATGTCTAAAAGGTAGAATAAAAATGTTCACCTTCTTTAAAAGTGTAGTTTCTTAGCATTATTTTTTTAATCTTGTGCAAGTAAGAGCAAAAGTAATTTTTAAATTAACTTGAGAAGCCAAGTAGTTTATTTCCTCCCAAAAGACTGCAAATATTTTCCATATTTAAATCATATGCTGAAACACTGGTCATGTTCCTATGATGTAAGTATCTAGATGTATTATTAATATAGTTAGCAATACATTTCAAAATTCTAAAATGCCATTTACTTTTCACTTTTTAAAATGCTATGTATTTGAATTTGGTAGAGAAATGGGCAGGTTTAGTTTAATTTCTGCTGCACTTAGCAAGGTGTTACATATAGTTATGGTGTGCATTATAGAAGGTGATACCAAAGCATTAGACCAAGTGAGTTACTTATATTGTGTTCCTTTTGCTTTAAGAAAATAAAGAATTCTGAATTAAGGCAAATTTGTGTCAATGTTATGACTTCTGTCTGTTAGTCTAAATTGTTAGTAATCAAATCTTGTTGATTAATGGCTGGTTAGGAGTAAGTGAAATAATTTAAAGGGTAGTACTTAGTACACATTGAACATAAAGTGTAACTTCCTCTCTGTTTCAATATATTCTAGCAGACAAAATATATAATACTTTATTCACATTGCATATCCCTTTGTGTTTGCTTAAAGAATCATAGGTCAGTGTAGACGTTATTTTTTAGATTAATTTGGTCCAAAAAACCTTGGTGTGTCAGTTACCCATTGTATTTCATCAGTGTATATTGTGGATAGTGCCAGTGTAGTGGATGGATACTCAACAAATTAAGTGGTTGTGTGATGACAGCATCAATTGTATTTCCCGGGGGGTTGCAGTCTCAGAGTTTGCACTCCTCTTTAGAGAATTCCAGGGTTTAAACTCTTCCTTCTGCTCTCAGATATATGTGGAAATCGAACGCGCTCGCCTGACAAAGACACTTGCAACAATAAAGGAACAGAATGGGGAGGTGAAGGAGGCTGCCTCGATTCTGCAAGAGTTGCAGGTAACGCCTTGGGACTCAGAAGTGCATCAGCAATAGCAATTAATTCTGACTGTTCTCAGATTGTTTAGAAACTGAATCAGGAATGTTTGCAGAAATGCCTGGAATGAGATGAACTGTTATTAGTGAAAGTGTGGTTCAGCTTTAACTGCTTTTGTTAATCTCATGGTTGAGCTACATAGAATATTTTCCACTTGGAAAGTAGATTTCAATTCTTTTCATAGTGCATTGAGTTTAGTGTTGGTGGATTCTTTGGTGTAAATGGGGGTGATAATTAAAATGGAATAACCTTTATTCCATTTTCACTTAACTCTGTAATAGCTTTTTTTCTGCTGTTTTGTTTTGGTGTGTTCTGCCTCCAGACAACCTCCCACTCTTCTGGCACAGTTAAACTTTCACTTGATTTGACTTTGACAACATTAAGTAGTTATATTTTCATTTCAGGTGGAAACCTACGGTTCAATGGAAAAGAAAGAACGTGTAGAATTTATCTTGGAGCAGATGAGACTCTGTCTAGCTGTAAAAGACTATATTCGGACTCAAATTATCAGCAAAAAAATTAATACAAAATTTTTTCAAGAAGAAAACACAGAAGTAAGTCCGTGGAGGATTTCTCACTCTTTCTCCCTCCCACCACCCAAATTTTAATCTGATTTACTTCTCTTCAGGTCCAAGTGTATTTATTTAAATCTCTGTGTTTTCTGGGGTTCAGTTGAATTTCATTTACCTGTCATGGAGCTGTGTTAATTCGACTTTTTGATACTGTTTCAGAAACTAAAGTTGAAATACTACAACTTAATGATCCAGCTGGATCAACATGAAGGCTCCTACCTCTCCATCTGTAAGCACTACAGAGCCATTTATGACACTCCCTGTATCCAGGCTGAAAGTGAAAAGTGGCAACAGGTAAAAAAACCGTACCTACAAAATGTCTGCATTTCCATGTGACAAATACCCATTTCTTACCACATCAGGGTATAGTGGATGAAATAACTCATCAGTCTGTTTTTAAATGGCTATATTAACAAATTGGTTAGTTGAAAACAGATATGATAAAGTTGGATGCAAAAGAATATTTATAACCAACATCTTCTTTGTATTACCTTTGAAATTGAGACTGTCTCAACTGTTTCATACAAGTGTAGAGATTACAAACAGCTGTGCAAGTGTGGTCTCAGTGCTGTTCTGTGTGCAGTACAGATGTCTTTCACGTTTGAAAATATTTTTTTTTTTTCATGTATTTATTTGAAATACTAGAGTTTTGGTTAACCTGTGTCAATTTAAATGTACCACAGCTCATTTCTGCAAGATGACATCAATTTCGCCTTAATTTCTTAATACACTGAGCTTAAATCTTTTCCATATTAAACTCTAAGCTCTGTAATCAGTGTTGGCAATTCCTCTGTTTAATTATGGAAAAAACCCACACTCTTTCCTCTTAAACAGGCACTGAAGAGCGTTGTTCTTTATGTTATTCTTTCACCTTACGACAATGAACAGTCCGATTTGGTGCACAGAATTAGTAGTGACAAAAAGCTAGAAGAAATCCCCAAGTATAAGTAAGTATCCTTTCTAATAACCAATTCTTAGATTAAGAAGTGTCTCTCTCGAACAGTGCAAGTGAAATCTCTTTATGCTGAGTCTGCTGTAAGCAACTCTGAATTTAATGCTGCATTAAGAATACTGCAAAAATGTCGTGATTGTTCTATGTGAAAATAAATGTCTCTTGTAAGAGAAAGGTCTTTGTTAGAAAAACAGTCTGACTTGAGCTGCCCCCATTATTTATGGTAATAAGAATGAAACATCTAAAATTATGCCTTAGATCTGTTTGAAGTATGAACTAGGCCTTATTAATACAGGATTGTAATTCAACTGTACTAAACCATTTAGAGACCTCCTAAAACTATTTACCACCATGGAGCTGATGAGGTGGAGTGCCCTAGTTGAAGAATATGGGAAGGAGTTGAGAGAAGGATCCCTTGACAGTCCTGCAACAGATGTTTTTGGCTGTACAGAGGAAGGTGAAAAGAGATGGAAAGATTTAAAGAACAGAGTTGTGGAACATGTAAGTATCAGTGTCTTTAGGCAGTAGCTGTGTACTCAGTGCCTCAGCTAAAAATGCTTTTTCCTTGATGTTAATCACAAAGAAGACAAAAAAGTAGCTAATAAAGCAGCAGATAAGGTGTTTTTTCTGTTGTGTTGTATTTCAAGATTTTACTTGCTTGTATATCATTATGATATTTATATAGATATATATAGATATATTTGGCACAGTTGCCACCAAAAAGAGCATATTGCACTCAAATGAGATTGAGCATTCACGTTTCAATAAAGCATAAATTGTAGTCTTGCTTTGTATTAAATTCATAATTGGTTGATTTCTTTTTTTTAATAATTTGTCATGTTGAGACTTTTATACCTTCTGCCAGCAAAAGAGCTGTTTGTTCACAACCCCTTATGTCCCCCATGCCGGACTGCCATTAGAGCACTACAGTTCCTAATCTGCTTTTAACATGGACTTTTATATTTTTGCAGCCTACTTCAATTATTTTTTGCACATAACCCTCTACTCTGAACACTTTTATTCCAGAATATTAGAATAATGGCTAAATATTATACCAGAATTACAATGAAGAGAATGGCACAGCTCCTGGATCTGTCTGTTGATGTAAGTCTTCCTTTGCTTATCCTTCTTTCATAAGGGAGGTGTGTGGGTGTGGGTGTGGGGGGGGTGTGTGTGTGTGTGGCAGAGATGTGAGTATTCAGCAGAGTCATGTTCATGTTTGATTTAATTTTCTGCCTTTATGGAAGTTAGAAAAGTATTCTTTAAACATTAAACTCAGTTTCATGACGCACATACCCATAAGGCAAAAGCTGCTCTTAGAAGTTCATTTATGTTCAAGGCCTTGTGTAAATGCTGGAGCTTCTTGTCTGGTGTTTCAGTGTTAAAAAGTTCTTGTCAATGAGGGATGAAAACCAACTGAAGAGAGGGTCCTTCACCTGTAAATGTCCCTGTTCATAGGTGGTGGCACTTCGGGAACATGGGGTGGGGAGGGGGTCTTCCTGCCACCCTCCTTTGTGTTTTCAGGAGCTTTCCAAGTAGGATGACACATCCTGGTGTTTTGAGTGCAAATGAAGAGCTTTACCCTTCTGCCTTTTCATGAAATCTGCTTTTCCCACAAACTCAGAAATAACCCTTTTTTGACAGTGGCCAGTAATTAATTCACTGGGATTTTCCTAAGCCTTGCTTACCACATGACTTGCTCTGGTATCTGTGTAGCCAAGTACTCCAAAGTGTAAAAGTCTTTTGGGGTAGTATATTAAACTTTTAATTTCATGAAGGATAATCAGATATAGGTCAACTGAAAACAAAAAGGAATTTTTTTTTTAATAGTTGGTGCTAGTACCTTGCATTGCCAGCATGTGTAATATTAAAGTACCATGCATTTTTTAAAGTACAATATTGTTACAGCTGTACTTGTGTAGAAAGAAAATCTTGTTCCTGGTGCTTTCATGCTGTTTGGGAGGAATTCTGATGTTTTGTAGGTAAAAATGCTATTTTCTTGACTTAGTGCTGTTTGTCTTTACAGGAATCGGAGGAGTTCTTGTCTAACCTAGTAGTTAATAAGACCATCTTTGCTAAAGTAGACAGGCTGGCAGGAATTATCAATTTCCAGAGGCCTAAGGACCCAAACAATATACTCAATGACTGGTCTCACAAACTCAACTCCCTCATGGCCCTAGTTAACAAAACCACACATCTCATTGCCAAAGAAGAGATGATCCATAACCTGCAGTAAGGTGCCTCAATAATCTCAGTGCTTTTAAAGAAGGCATTAAATCTTCATAATAGAGACTATTATTACAAGTGTGTATATGGTTTGTTTTCTCCCTGTCAAGCCTTCCTGGTCTAAAATTTAGAACATAATTCTGAAATTCCTGTTGACAATTAAGTTCCCTTGATTATTCATTCAGTTGTTAAATGTTTTTGCTACAATTGGTGAAAGAACAGAATAAAACTGTATTGCCTGTATAATAATAGTCTTGTGATTTCTTTTTTTCCATGTGTACCCTTATCCGTCTAACGCATAATTCTGTGGTTATTTCATTACAGGACTATTTTTGAGGCTGTGATTGAGAGGATATACTGTAAATAATAAAAACCTAGGGTTTTACAAAGAGGTAACTTACAATGATAATATTGTGAAGTTATGTCAGATACTCTTTGAACAAATTTCTGGATGTTTATGCTTATGAATAATGCTGTTTCTTGTGAGTTAGTACTACAGTTAGAATTTATTAATTAATTCTGAGCTGCCAGAGCAATCAATACATGAATAAGTACCTAAATGTTGTTTGCAAGTCACTAATTTTGCCTGTTTTGTTGTTACAGTTTGTAAAGGCTGCAATGGCAATTAATCAGTTAGCGAAGATGGTGCTTTAAAGCTGCTGCTTCTCATCATGCGTGTGTTACATTCTGAGCAGATAATGCCCTTATTATTTACTTTAACTTCCTTGTAATGGAGGGAAGCTGTGGACTTTTCCTCCTGATCTGATTTTTTAAGGAAGTAAAATAGCAGCACGAGTAGTGTAGTAAGAATCAATGGAACTTCCACTGAATTTGCTCTGGTTTGGAATGATTTTTAATGCTAGCCATAACTATTCTGTTCATAATTAATTAAGTAGAGACTATAACTGTAAATGATGTATTGAGATATGTATAAATCCCATCTCTTTACAAGCACACTGAGCTTCATTCAGCATAATGCTCTGTTCATGTGAATACACTGAAATTGGGAAACTCCAAACAGGGATTTTGAGTGAGGGAAGTCTGAAGGGACAGGAAAAGATAGAAGCTTGTAAACAGTGATTTGTATTTGAAATGCAGGCTTTGGCCATAACTTATGGGAAATAAGGGTTATTTGGGAATGTAATTTGGAAGGCTTGTAACTTTCAAAGCCTTTCCAATCCAGCTCACTGCGTTTGAACAACAAAAAGGCAGCTGAACTATCAGTGAGGGAAGGAAGAGGAGCAGTTGTTCAGAATGCACGGAATGTTTACCATCCAACTTCCTAAATTGTATTATAATCTCAGTTGTACAAGTTGTTTAAAACCTTGTCATGACCATGTCTGAGCATGGGATGTTCTGGCCATTGGGAGGCTTTCATAGCATGAGCAAAACTGGCTGCTGTCAGAACAATGGACAGAGTAGCTTAAAAACCAATGTATCTTCTGGAAACCGAGGCAAGAGCTATCAGAGGGGAAAATGGGTCATCAGGGGAAGTGGGAACTTGCCTCTCCCTGTTCTTATCATAAACATTTTTCTTCCATTTGCAATCTGGTCTGGAATCTTCAACCCCAAGCATTTAAGCCTCTGATGCTTCTACCAGATGAGATATGTTGGACCTGTTTCCCCAGCCAACCCTCTTTTCCTTTTTATCCTAGAGTGGAATGTTTTGGTGGCTCCCTGGCTCTTCTTTCTGCGTTTCTTGCAGATTCTCCTCCCTCTCTGGCCTGGCTCTATCCTGCTCTGCTGCCTTTGGCTGCATTTAGAGCATGAGTTTGTTGGAGAGAGGAGGTGGTTTCTCTCCCCTCACAACCACCTTTTGCTGTCAGCATTAGAAAGAACATGGAAGAACTCTTATCTTTCAAGAGTTCAGGTATCTCCTTAAAAGTCAGTTCAGAAGTATTATGAAGGTTTACTTTCATGGTCTGTATTCATGCCAAAGATCCACAATCATCAAGCTCTCTGCCTTTTGATCTGAAATACATTTTTGTTCGCACTGGGAGCCCCTTAGTCTTGGTTTGGAACATACTGCCCAAGGCAGACTCCCTCCCTGTCCTCAGAGTGAGACTTCTGCTGTGTTCTGAGTACTTGTTACCAGAAGCAAGAATCCCTCAGGGTTTCCCTCCCCATACATCACAAAGTTAAAATAGAAGTTTTAAGACAAAACTCTGGAATTTTTAGGCTATAGGGTAACTCCAAGTGAGTGGAAAAGAATCTTTTTAGCCTGAAGTTTGGGTTTGGTGGTTTTTTTTTGCTTGCAGACTGCCATTGATGAAAATGAAAGTGTATCTTGAGTCTGTCTGGAAAAGGTTGTCACATTCAGGTTGCTAGGAAGAAAGCTATAAATTTTTGGTGCCAGTTCATCTCAAGAATGCAGATATATGTCAGATATAACTCCTCCATGAGCAATTTAAAGGTCAGCATAAAGACATGGCAGCTTCTTAAAAAAAATGCACAGAGACTGAAGATCTTTGATCTCGACAGTGTGGGACCAAACCATCACATTACTCTGACCTTTGTAGTTTCTATCTCCTCAGTGTACCCTCAACATCCCCTTGTTGCTGGTTGCTTCTCAACACTCTCATTTTGTGGATCAAAGGAGAAATGAATTAGTTTGAATATTACTTGCTCTAGAAATTACATGTGTTTAAGGAGTCCATGTTGAAATGTTACCCTTGGATAATTACGAAGTAAGATTAAAGTTGAGATCATCTGTTCATTAGAGGACTCTGGAGGAATTCCAGGGGAATTTTCATGCTGGAAAATCAAAACTTGCTACTCTTCAGCCTAATAACCAGACATTAATGGCTGCCTAGAAACAGTTTGCTTTATTGTTTAGTAAGACTAAGAATTACTGTTGCTATCTAACCCCAGGTCTACCACTGCCTTGTTTGTGGAAGAGGGTAAACCACTTAACTTCTGTTACTTTCCCATGATTGCTGCTTCTGAGGGAGTTCAAAAATTTATAAAGGTCCAGTGTGCTAAGACAATAAAAACATTGCTCCTGTTGCTGCAATCTGTCTGGCACTTCCATTGAGAAAGGCCTCCTGTTGTTTTGTTCCTCGGGGGTGAACGATCTGTTCAAGAAGCCTGCTGGGATGTTGGGCTGCAGGGTCAGGGAGGCAATTCCCTGCTGAATGTATTCCATTATGTCCTTATTACTTTTACATGTTAATTGTAATGGTTTTTCCTGTATTCTGGTTAGACATCATGAGTGGAGCTGATGGAAAATGGAGTTTTCTGTATTCACAAAATACCAGTTCCCAGAAACAGGAGTGAACTTGAACATAGAATGGAAATTGATTTTCTGAACTTCCTGTGAAAGCAGAAGAGAAAGAAAAAAAATAGCAGTATAAGTTTCAAATAATTAGAATAGTTTTGTTTTGAAAATGTAGAAACCAAGCTGTAGTTCTGATTCCAAGTGTGCAGCTCATGGGCGAGCCAGGACTCGAGGGCTTTTTGGCTACCAACTCTCCATTAGCCCTGGAGCAAGTGAAGGTTTGAGAGTTCCCAGCTCTGCCAGAATCTGTGCCACACCTTTCAGCGCTCTGCTCAGATCTTGGCTTCATGGCAGGGAGCCTAGCAGCCCTGAGTGGCCCCAGGTTTTCAAACCCCTGGTTTTTGGCAAGGAGCCTGGATTCTCCAAGGACCAGGGCATGGCTCCTAGCTTCACAGAACAGGGGTGAGCCCTGTGAGCCAGCATCATTTACAGAATCCTGACTGAAGAGTGGGGAGACAGGATGTGTTAGGGCTTCTGTACAGGGATTCCTTGTACAGAATACATGGTCCCTGGCAGGGTGGGCTTTCTAAACTTCCAGTAGGAAATCGCTATTTTCAGATTTGAAAGATTTCAAAATCCTAAAAATTGTACAAATGGAATTGAGTTTGATATCACTGCATTCATTGGAGGGTTTTTTAAAATTTTACCATTATATTGAGTCCCTAGAAATATCACTGTTAGGCTTTTGAGGATCTGAATCCTGTCAAGTCTCATGATGCTGAGTGGGAATTCCTTGTCTTTGTTACTCTCTCATGTTTCCTCATTATGCCTTTGGTATTTCTTACATTTCCAACATCCACTGTTGCTTTTCTTCTCCCCCCAGACTCCATGTGACCCCCTGCTCCCGGTCTCTTTGGGCAGAAGTCTAGCACTGTGAGCTCTCCTCTTGCCATGAAACCCCATTGGTGAGCATAGCACACTGGATTCCAGGAACTTAGGAAGTCTGGACAATTCTGGAAATGCAAGGCAGTAGTCAGCATGTAACACACCTGGTTCTGTGCCTCGCCCAGTGCTCAGTGACAACCTGGCTTCTCAGCTCGTCCTGGGGGGTTGTGGATGATGTGTTGGAGAGCAGAGGTTGGAAGGCAAAATTGCAGCTTCCACTGGGGTAATACACATCAAGGAAAGAGAAAGAGATGTCTCATAGATATATATGGAGTTCCTCCCACAGTAGTAGCTAATATAATGAGCTTATTTCATTAAATTATCCTTCAATACTGTATTGAAACATGTCAGTGAAAGCTACACGAAGTCTCTTTCTTCTGAGGTCATCTGTCACCAGTTCCTGGGCCAGACTCTGTCTCGTGGGATGTTATCACAGAAGTGGCTCTGAACTCAAATTTAGGATTTTTGGGCCCTTTGGATTTGGGATCTCATCCCATAAGCCAGTTGCTATATGATTCTCACTCTGAGCAGAATTTCCAAGGTTAATGAGCACTTGGAGCCCAATTTGTTTTGGACCAACAGTCTTCATCTTTCTCTCTGGTAACAAAGACTTTGAAAGAGCTTGGAGGGGACACCACAGGGAAACAGGAGAGTTGTTCCAAGCCTGCAGGCTCAGTGGCAGTGCTTGCACAGGACAGTGCTTGGCAGCCACCCCCATCTCGGAGCTGCTGGCTCCCTCTCCAGCCTCTGGCACGCCCACTGAGCCTTTATGCAATACACTTGACCAGTTCACAAATTAGACTAAAACTTCCTTCATATGGAAGCTAAAAGGGTTAATTAAAGTACCAAGATCATTAAAAGCAGTGGGTGCAAGGGCACAGGCTCCATTCTGTTTTATACATGGGGATTCCCCTGCTCCCGTAGTCCTTCCCAGCTCCTTTCTGGGCTGTTCCTACAGGGCAGAGTTGCCACCTTTTCACAGCAGCCTTTGCCTCTTGGTACTTGCAATCTGGAACTTTAAATTAGCAGAGACAGTAATAAGAATGGGGTCTGTCACTGAACAGATCCTCCTATAACTCAGTCACTGCCATACAACTTTTTTCTTAGCACATTATAAAAAAATACTGTCAGAACAAATGGACTCAAAAAAGCTTATGTGAGAAATAAACCCAACTACATTTCTGTCTTCTCCAACTTGAACTTCAGAGGGTATATGTGTTTATATCTAAAAATATGCATATAAAAAAATTTTATCTTCCACTGCTTTTTCTAATTATCATTTATTTTAAAGAAAACTTTTGCATTTTCTAGCAGAAAAAAATTACCAGTAATATAAAGCTCACTCAGAACCAAACACAACCAGCCTCGAAAGTAAAAGGACTAATTCCATTTCAACAACCTGGACTGAATGACACAAAGTTAGTTGGATCCCAAACATGGTTTCAGCTTTATCTGATCCCTGTTCCTTGCACAGTGCCCATGGAAAACACAAGTCACAGCACTAGGAAAGGTGTCAGGCTGGCAGCAGGGACAGCAGACACGGCCTAGGGCAAGTTCCACAGGAGGGTTTTATCCTGAAATAGCATCTCCTGCGTTGAGGCTGGGACCACCCACACGCCCCTCTGTGACAGCAAAACTGTACTCCCGACTAGTTATGAAGTTGAATTAAAAAGTGGACTGATTTAAGACTGAGGCTGCAAATGTAAAGGATTTATTTAGATTTATTTCCTCCTGTATTTACATTTTTGCAAGGAGGTCTCTCTTTATAAATGCATTACTGATGAATATTGAAAACCTTGGGCACAAGTATTTTCTTGCAGTGGCAATGCATCAGAGGCTTGGTTGGTGGTTAGTCTTCAAAGAGTTACGAGGCATTAGACGTAAATTTAAATATAAATGTAAATACATTTTACAGGAAGATCCAATACTAAAATGATCTGGATCTTATTTCAATTAAAGGGGAAGGAAGAGTTTTTAAAAAACACTGGAATCCTGTTTTGGTGATAAACTTTCCTAAGATTCTGAAGTAAGCTGCTTTTCCCCAATTTCTTGTCCACTTTGCCCTAAAGCACAACAGCGTGTGCAGAGCACAGGGCACCCATCCACGGCAGCCGAGCCGGGAACGCCTTGAAAAAGCCAGTTTGCAAAACAGCATAGGTATTAAGAACTGATTGCCAAAGAGTGAAAACACAGCTAACAGGGAAGATTACTCCGTGAAAATAAAACTGTTATGCAAAGCAGTTTCTGGGATTCATGAGCAGCCAGCAACGCGTTACCAGCAGTCCTTCAGCACAGGCGGATGGGTTTGGAAAACACGGTGACAGCGTGAGCTGCTCCAGCCCCTGCGGCAGCCTCGGCACCCGGACCCGGCTCCCCCNCCCAGGAAAGGGGAGGGGGAAAAAAAAGAGAGAAAAAATAAAGAAAACGCGGAAAACCCCCCGAAGTTGCCGGTGTCTAGCGCGGGCGGCGCAGGTGGCCCCGGACGCTGTTCCGTGAGGGGACTCCAGGCTGCGCTTCAGCGGCCGCCGNCCAACAACCAACCAAAAAAATCCAACTCACGCAGTAGAATAACTATGAGAAAAAGTAGTTTCCGAGCTTTTTTCAAGGGTGGGCTGCGTGCCGCCGCTCTGGCCGGCCCCCCCGCCTGCCAGTACCGGCCCCCCAGCGACCCTCGGGCTCCGCAGCTGCGCTCCGAGCCCAGGAAAGGGGAGGGGGAAAAAAAAGAGAGAAAAAATAAAGAAAACGCGGAAAACCCCCCGAAGTTGCCGGTGTCTAGCGCGGGCGGCGCAGGTGGCCCCGGACGCTGTTCCGTGAGGGGACTCCAGGCTG